>JAQZBX010013009.1:0-40435 GCA_029593785.1 Cabassous unicinctus
ACATGAGAGAACTTTTTTTTTTTTACCTGTTAGATTAGCAAACATTTAACATTGTTAGGGAAGATGCAAGGAAATAAATGGGTTTTCTCCTCCATTGATCAGTATTTTAGCAGAATCTCACACAATTTAAAATGCTCATTCCTAGTATCAGCAATTCCAATGTTTGATATTTACTGAAACAGCTACACCGGAAGGAGAATGCAAATGAATATCTCTGCCAGCACTGTTTTTTAGAGCAAAAACAAATGACAACAACAACAGCAACAACAAATACAAACTGGAAAAAAAAACAACCTAAAAGAGCATCATGGGGGCTACTTCAGTAAATGATGGCATAGCCATAAACAGAATACTATACAGCAGTTAAAAAGGACAAGGCAGTTCTGTGTGTGTTGTTATAGAGAAATTGCCAGGATGTATTGTTCAGGGGAAAAGCAAATACAAGAGTGTGTATGATATGACTCCTTTTTGTATTAATGATAATTGTACACATATATGGCTAGAAAACTTTTATGCAAAGAAATCTTAAAAGAATATTAAGAATAATTACATTGAGCAAGTTTTGTTTCATATTTCTAACACTTTTATACTTTTCATACATTTTGTGATTTTTATATATTTTATTATTTTTATATATTTTGTTTTATCTGCCACTAAAATATTCTACCTACCTGTATGCATTACTTCAATCTACAAAATGTCATCAGCAATTCTCTAGACAATGGAGCCATGGGCCATTCTTGTTTTCTGTTAAATACTCTTTTATAAAGAATCTAATAAATATCATTTTAGTTAAACATTACTTCCATGTTCCTCTTGCATGATCATAGATTCTAAACAAAAGCAGCATGACATTGTAGCCTATTGTTTGCGCTCACGCCCTTCTCAGGAAGGAAGATGGATTCCCTCTAGAGCTCTGCGCCGCATATGCTCAGGGATGCTGTGAAAGCCCAGGCAGGGCAGCACAGACCTGTTCATTTCTCATTTCCACTGTGTTGATGCAGATGCCACGTAATTGCTGAGTTACTGTGATCTGAGTTACTGTTACATGTGATCTCATGTCCATGTTCGTTAAACAATGCCAGAAAGTGGTCTATAAATTTAAATGCTTAGTTCATTAGGAAATAGGATCTAGTATAAGGTTTGCATATAGAGCTTAAAGTAATTTGTAATTCTATTGTGTGTGTTTTTGCCAATAGACTGTAGGCTCCATGAGGTCAGGCATCATCTCAGTTTCCCTCCCTACTGTATCACCAGCTCTGGGCCCAGGGGCTAACATAAAGTACAGGCATGCATTGGAGATATTGCAGGTGGAAGTCCAGACCACAATAAACACAATAAAGTGAGTCACACAAATTTTTGGTTTCCCAGTGCATATAAAATTTATGTTTATACCATTGTAGTCTACCAAGTGTGCAATAGTATTATGTCTAAAAAAACCCACACTGTAAATACCTTAAAGATATTATATCATTAAAAATTGCTAACCATCATCTGAGCCTTCAGCGAGCTGTAATCATTTTGCTAGTTGAGGGTTTTGCCTCAAAGTTTATGGCTGCTGACTGAGCAGGGTGGTGGTCGCTGGAGGCTGGGGTAGCTGTGGCAATTTCTTAAAATAAGACAACAATGAAGACTGACTATTCCTTTCATGAAAGATTTCTCTGTGGCATGTGATGCTGTTGATAGCACTTTACAGGCAGTAAATTTTCAAAATTGGAGTCAGTCCCCTCAAACCCTGCCACTGCTTTATCAATTTAGTTTACGTAATATTCTAAATTGTTTGTTGTCATTTCATCTCTTTGGACATCTCCATCAGAACTCCTGGGTGACCCAGTACATCGTCAGTGAGCAGTAATATTTTGAAAGGAATCTTTTTTTCTGAGCAGTGGTCTTCACAGTGGGCTTCAAATATTCAGTAAACCATATTGTAAACAGATGTCCTGTCATCCAGGCTTTGCTGTTCCATTTACAGAGCACACGGAAAGATTTAGCTTAATTCTTAAGGGGGCTAGGATTTTTGGAATGGTAAATGAACACTGGCTTCAATTTAAAGTCACCAGCTGCATTAGCCCCTAACAAGCAAGTCAGCCTGTCCTTGCATTGACTTCTCCTCTCTAGCTATGAAAGTCCTAGATGGCATTTTCTTCCAGTAGCAGGCTGTTTCATCTACACTGAAAATCTGTTGTTAAGTGTAGCCACCTTTGTCATTTCTCTTAGATCATCTGGATAACTTGCTGCAGCTTCTCCATCAGCACTTGCTACTTCATCTTGCACTTTCACATAATAGAGATGGCTTCTTTCCTTAAACCTCATGAACTAACCTCCGCTAGCTTCAAACTTTTCTTCTGCAGCTTCGTCACCTCTCTCAGCCTTCACAGAATTGAGGAGAGTTAGGGCGTGGCTCTCGCAAGGTGTTCTGAGCATGTAGTAAGGGCACTTTCCCCTCCATGGGATCGAGGGTGAATTTCTTGAAAGAAGTAATGCTTACACTGAGGCCTCAAGGATGAACAGGACTCAGCCAGGCTTAGGAGGATGGCTTAGGCAGTGGAAACAGCAAGTTCCAGCTTCAGAGCAAGAGACACGATAGCAGGTTTGAGGGACTAAAACCATTTCCATACAGATGGAGTTCGAAGAATAAGGAAGGGCCATATCTTGCAGGTCCTGCATCAAACACATTAAGAAGGACTGCAAGAGGTTTAACTCTCTTTATCTTTTCAATCGGAGCAGAATATGACCAGGTGTGTTTTGAGAATGCCCTCTTTGGCTACAGAGTGGAGAAAAGACTTCAGGAAAGCAAGAAAGGAGGCCAGGGAGACCCTTCCTGGGAAGCAGTACTCAGTGAGAGGAATAATCATGGGAAGTCCCAACAGGACCAGACTGGGACATTGTCCTGCACTGCCCTGGCTTGTTAGAATGGCATCAATGAATGGGCTCCCTACACTCTAATCAAAAAGGAAGCATCTGATGACAGCACAACTCTGTGTTGAAACTGAGTGAACACTTTGGATGGGCCGTATAAGGCAGGGGACCATATAACACAGCAAAACCCATGGTGAATGATGGACTGTGGTTAACAGTACAAATATGAGACCGTTCTCTCACGAACTATAACAAATATACAATGCTAATACATGATGTTAATCGGATGGTTTGTGGGAATAATGCACCAAATAGAAGCTATGGACTATAAATAGCAGTAATCTTATGGCAATGTTCTTTCATCATTTGTAGCAAATGTGTCACATCAATATAAGGTGTAGGTGGTGGAGCCATATTGGGAATCCTAGATGGTATGCATGTTTGTTTTGTTAGCTCACAACTTCTCAAATTACAAAAAAAAGCACCAGAGTATCTGATGGAAAAAAAGTAAGGACATGCATCTGCTGCCCAGGCCCAGTGGCATGGGCCATGAGCTCTTGTTCCAAATTAACAGCTACCTGCTGGCATGCTGTGACCAAGTAACTTGGAGATATCCAGGTCTCATGGGAAAAATGAGTTAACTCATTCTTACTATGTTAAACAAGCTGATCTGACTGCTAATAATACAGGATATTGGTCTACCAATTTAAGGGATGGCTTGTAAAGACTACAGACCAGAGCTGCAGCTTTGGTTCAGCCTTGGACAAGCCACGGCCCTCATTAGGTATGTTTCCTCATAGATAAAAAGGTATGGGAGAGGGAAGGGAGGAGACTAATAATATGCCTGAAATCGTATATGCACCACAGTATTTTAAAATTCTAAATCCTCTACTTTATCCCGCCCTGGACAAGATTTTAGTCCAAATGCCTACACAAGGTTCAGAGAATGCCTGAGCTGCCCCTGAGTGGTAGTTCTCAATTCTCCACAGCTGCTTTGAAAACCATTTACAGAAATCCTTTCCTCTAGCACAGAACTGGGTTTAAAAGCATCAACATTAGGCTCAGACATCCCTAAGTAAAATATAGTTCACTTAATAATTCCCACACTTGTTGTGTGACCCAGAGCAAATCACTTCAACTTACAGAGCCTCTATATCCCCATCTGCAAAATGGGGATAATAATAGCCCCTTTTAATTGGGGGTGTATTTAGAAAGACTCAGCATAGTGCCCACCACACAGTGAGCCCCCTATGAATAGCAGTTCTTGTTACCAGTATTACCTATACAATTACTTGTAGGAAGCCCAGCATAGTTCCCTGAATCAAACATAATCTTCCCTTTTTTGACCTCCTTGGCATATTAGGATGTTATATAAATACCAAATGGGTCAGGTGAGCAGCAATAGGTCCAGGGCAAAGATGCTCTGTGAACTTGTCTTCACCAACTATTACCCTCAGGAGCGGGGTTAGACTCCACCTGACCCTCGACACTCGGTGGCCCTCACCCTGCTGCAGAGAGATCAGTGGTTTCAGGTGAAGACTAGGAGCAGAGAAGAGCCTCTCTGCAGATCAACAGAAGCTTCTGGAATGCACGATCCAGCACCTTTGTCTAGCACTGAATTCATGCCAAAAATTCAAAATGAGCCACAGACAAGCAACTCATCTCTCAAAACTATGTATTAACTCAATTTTCAGGAAATAACAGCCAGTGAGTCAGTCTGTGAAGACGTGACTTTTTTTTTTTCCTGGATTAGTCTCAGAAGTCGATTTTAACCCTTTCCTGCTTTGGGGGTGAATATCCCCCAACTTGTCTTAGTCTAATGTTGATCTATAGGGAAAGGTACCTATGCCCTTTGCTTTCAGAATTGATGGTCTTGGACTCCACTGTTATTGTCCCGGTTCACTGAAAGGTCCCTTGATTTATTCTCTTTATATTAGAAAAACATATCTGCTCATTATCTAGGAAGGTCACTGGGAGGGAGATATTTCTTCCAGCTTCAATAGCAGATCACTTGGCCTTTTTTCATATCTCTCTTGGCACGGTAGGAGCTCCGTGAGAATGGGGGAGGCTGGGACAAACAATAAAGGCAAATTTATTCCCGAGCAGAAAGCACAATGCAAGGACCTGGCAGAATATATAAATATGCAAAGCGGGCACATCAGCTAGTGTCCTCGGTTTCTATTTCAACTTCTATTTCTAAAGCTAATTATTCCTGCCAATAGGAAGTTCTGCCTTAACTAAGGTGGCTGGAGACACTGAAAATGTTTTTGCATTTTAGACAAGGCTTGGATTTCCGATTCCATTCATTTTCTAGCAGGGACCTACGCTGAGCTCATGTCTTCAAGAGTGGGTATATATATACTTAAACAAGACATGGAGACATGGTAAGGTGCTAAAAATTATTTTGACAAGAAGATTATTTATTTAGCTTCTAAATTACTTTCCTTACCAATCCATATTAGCTTGCCTTTTTTTTTGGTCAAAAACAAAGTGTGTGTGTGTGCTCCCATGCACACCTGTGCAATTAATTAGATATGCTTGAAGGGCCATGTTGGGCAGAAGAGACCAGAACTGCTTAGAGTTATTCTAATGTTGCTATAGGGTCATCTGGAGGCTTTAAAAATATCTTTCAGGGACCATGTATATCAGAATACCCTTGGAGGCGTATTTAAAATACCGATTCCTTGGACCCACCCCAGGCCTCCTGAGCCAGGCCTTATGGGGGAGGAATCCAGGAATCTACACTTTAACACCGCTCCTCTGATTGAGAGCCATTGAGCTATTCAGATAAGAACTCCCAACCTGTAAGGAGGTGGAAGGGACTCTCCCACCTCACAACCTGACAGAAGGGGGCGCTCTCCTGCCAGAAGCCCAGCCCTCTAAGGGGAAAAACATAGCCCAGACAGTTCTGAGAACTTTCAAGGAAAAAGAGTCCATGGAGTGGACTTGCAAGAAAGCGATGTTCCCCAGGGGTCCTGGGGGAGTTGCGGCTCTAATGAAAACGTTTACCCTCCTTAGGGTCTGGTCCCTACAACGTCAGACGTTCTTCCTTCCTTTCATCATAACAAAAGTTTGGTCAAGAATAAATGTGACATCAATGAACTGTACAAGTACAATGAGTGAATCGTATGATATGTAAATTATACCTCAATAAAGCCGTTAAAATAAATGAATAAAAATTTTAGAAACAATTTTTTTTTAAAAAGAATAAATGCACCTTGAGTGTGAGTGTCTTCAGGAGCTAAAGGATTCCCACCTTTTACATCTCTGTGGCAAAGTTCTTTGGGATTCCTCAAAACAAATCCATTCTTTCAGCTAATAATTACTCAGTCCTCTTCTATGCACAACTTAGGACTAGGTACTATACAATAAAATTAAAAATCTTTGCATGCATTTTATATGATATTACCCCCACAGCTTCCATGGAATTGATCCATGTCACAAGCTTCTATGATCCATGTCACAAGCTTGCTGATTTTCAGGTTGGTTTCCTCATTATTTGATGAACAAAGCTACCTGTAGACTACTAAGTCTTTCCAATGCAGAATTTAATTTGGTAACTAACAGACCAAAGCAGTGAGAGTGGCTGGGGCCATTTAATCTGCATAAGGAGACTTGTATTTACCTGATTTTATCTATCAGAGGTTGGAAGAAAACACTGCAAGAAGGGGCAGCGCTAGTGGCATGAATGCCACGGTGCATCTCTCTCTTTGTGGCAAACCAGAGAAGTCCCTGGGAAAGCCACATCTTCAAGAGTAAACTAAAGGATGGGGCCTTTGGAGGATGGGGTCACTGGCAGAAGCCAGGGACAGGCAGAAGATAAGGGCGGGTGCTGCTGCTTCCTTTCCCGCATCCTGTGATCAGCTCTCATGATACTCCAGGGCAGTGGGAACAGGGGGCTAAAGAAAACATCACTTTACTTACCCTGCACGTAAGGACAGGGTCCATTTACGAGATTAATGACTTTTGGCTTTTGCCACAGTGTGAGTTGACAGGGTCTAGTCACCCCTGTTAGTTATTTCTTTACAAGGAGACCCTACAAAAGCAGAGGGCACTGTTTCATCACTTACTATTTTAAATCAAGAAGAGCCACACACTCCGATTCCATTTGTTGGGGCTCATAAAGAGTGCAAATGGGAATGGTTGAGGAAAGGAGCTCCGACGCTATGGGCGCTGTGCAGTCTGGGTCGCTTCTCAGGATTCCTGCCCATTAAAAAGAAGATGCATGACAGCGTCGAGCATCGGGGCTCACTGCCTCGCTGCTGCTCCTAAGTCACTGTCAAGCTCCCAGTCCTCCTCTCCAAGTACTCTTAGCCTTCCCTTTCATCACGGTTAGCCTGACACAGCTAATAAACCACCCACTGTTAAAAATTCCCAAATCTACAGGAGATAACAAGAATTAATATGGACCTAACGATAAAGAAGATTAGGAAGAAAATGGAATTCATGTTTATAAAATATTTACCAGAAACCAGACACTGTGCTAGGCATGCTGCATTAACCCTCAAAACAACTCGTGGACATATAAGATTGCTGCTTTATTTGACAGCTTAAATAACTAAAGCAAGGGGATGTTAGAAGCCTGCTATCAAATGTTAAAGCCAGGATTTGCTCCCTTGAGCTTGGGTTCTTTTCTATTCAAGCTGTGGTGTTTCAAAATTCAATACAGAACCTTCAAGCTCTTTTCTTGAAGGTCAATTGGAATAGTATATAAAGTTTCTTAAACATGCCTATTTGATTGTCTGCCGATGCAAAATTTAAGACATCCACCAAGCTGCAAAACTGTGGTATCATCACAGATCAAGCCCTGAACACTGTTCCCATCACCATAGTCAACAATTCACCATCCTGTTTATTTACATTTTCAGCACTGATTCTCTATATAATCATGGTTTCCCTGAATTACGAAGCTATACCTGATCTGGCTGAGTTCTTCCTTTTTAGCTTTGTCTTAGGTGGCTGGCCTCTCTGGCTTGGCAATTCTCTTCACAACCTCAACGTTTCTGGCCCTCCTTCTCCCTGACCTGGCATGACATTTTGCCATAGTGGTGCCTTTTGTCTTCCTTGGTAGGAAACATTTTTCCTGCTGATATAAACAGTGCTGTCCCAGCTCCTCCCAAAAAGCCCTCTGTACTACATGATCCCACCCCTGGGCACAGCAGACTAGACCACAATGGGCCCCTAACTCGGAAGGAAACAATGGAAGGAAGCAACCAAAAGGCCGACTAGTGGCAAATGAGCTGTAAGGTTCTGTCCACACAGAGAGGTGCTAAAGCAATCAGAGACTGAAGCTGCCATCTGGATGGGCCCCAGGCAGGATAAAAGAATAAGCAAAGCTTGTCATTCTCAAGGATTTATGAGTAGGTGCTCACGTGTCCTCTGTGAGCTGAAGAGGTGTCACCTCCAGATCCTGGGGAATTCCCTTTCTCAGTTTCCACTGAAGCCAATCACACTGGCTACGTATACCTGGCAACACTTTTATGCCAAGAAGCACAGATCCTTATGAGTGGGCAGGCCTATAGCGAGAAATACTTTAACCTCGTCAACTTAAAAATGTATGGAAGCCCAAATCAGTTACATGGGTTTCTCAAGGTCACCAGCCAGTGAGATTTAGCCTGAGCTCTCATATCTGGACTGCCTAGGGTGATCCAAATGGAGAATCTGAAAAGGGACTTTTATTCTTTATACTTTTTAATGAAAGAGACAAGACTGCCCAGCTTTTTGCAGATAGATCATCTGGGCAATAGTGAAAAACACTGACTGGACTTTCTTTCTTTAAATTCCTAGGCTCATGCCAGGGTACTTTATTCTTTAAAAAAAAGTATCACCTCTTTTAAGCTAGGTTATTTTTATAGCTATAGAACTCCTACAACAGTAAACAGAAGGCAAATGTATCCAGCTTTAAAGGTGAAAGGGTTTTTTTTTTTTTTTTTTTTTTTTTTAAGAGCGTTATCAGAACTAGCCAGCTGCAAACACATACAATATCAGAAAACTATAGCCCTTTCCCTTCATAGCAGGGCTCAGGTATTCATTAGGCTGGACCCACTGTCAGGGCTTGGGAGGGTCTTTGTAAATTTAGTGTCCCACAGCCCTTGAGGCGTCCAACTCTCCCTGCCATCCTGCTGCACAGATGAACATTTTAAGGTGTGAGCATTCTCTCTCTGTCCTCCCTCATCCCTAGTGCATCAGGGTTATGAAAGTGATAATGATAAAAACCATCGTGATAATGCCTGCCATTTCCCAACACTTTCTAAGAGCCAGGGCTAAGTTTATTAGCCTAAGGGTGGATATATTATTTATGGCAGATACAGCAAGTCAGTGGCAGAGATGGGATTCAAACCCAAGTCCTGTGGTGACTCGAAACCATGGTTTTAACCAATACTCTGACATTTCTAATTTCTTGTCCCCAAAGAACACTAATCCTGATTGATCCCGTCGGAATTTTTTTTTAAAGTAAGGGAGAGGATCTTCATGGTCAAATTAATCTGCCTCCAACTACTACCTTTTGGAACTTCATAATGAACTCTCGCATATTAAAGGCTCTGAGAAGGCATGAAGGTAGAGATACCTGTCTTTCATGTTTAACTCAGGATTCCCAAATTCATTTGACTTTAGAACTCCATTTGATATCATAGGATACAGGATTCTATTTCCAGGAATATACTTGGATAATGATGCATACCAAATACAGCCTTCGTTATGTGAGTAAACAAAAACAAAAACAAACACTATGAAGTTTAAAATGGGATCATATGTTCACTTATGGAATATCATAAAAGAGGCAGAGCAGCAGCCAGTGATATCTTTACCATTTTCCCGGATCTCATTCTCTCAGGTTCGTTCTGCAGCCCAGCCCTCCATGGCTCTATGGAAAAGGGATTTAATGCTCATTTTCTCCTGTGAGGAAGAGCCTGAGGTCATAGGAAGAGCCTGGGCCCGTGGTCTGCCTTGTACCATCATGAGCTGAGATACCATGGGCATTCTGTTAGGCTTATGAAGCCTTCGTTTTTTCATCTGTGAAATGGTGACAATAAAGCTTACTTTTGAGGGGTGTCGTGATGATTAGAAATTTCGCATCTGGAATAACTCATCATTGCTATCGCTCTCAATAAATAAGTTTGGCAAAGGTGGCATTCGCTTTGCCTGGAAATCATACCTACTATTCCTCTACTTGCCAAATCCTGTTCCCCCGATCAGGTCCAGCTCAAATGTCACCTCCTCCAAGAAATTCTGCAAGGCCCTACTACTTCCATAGAAACCTTTTCCACCCCAATCTACCCACCCCTCAAAAGAACCTGTTGTTTCCCATTCTCACCCTATGACTTCAATTGTATTTTGCATGTTTCTTTCTTCTCCAGGAAACTACCAGCTCTTTGAGGCCAAGGCATGTGTTACATCCACAGTGTCTTGCATACATAGTGCTCAGCAGATTATAGGGCATGCAAATGCCCAATAAATACTAGAAGGAAGGAGACATAAGAGGAAAGTATCACAAACCACCTTTCTTGCCTCCAGAGAATTTGCATTCTCAATGAGGAGCAAATGTACATACCAGAAACCACCAGTCACTAAACACAATATAAAATGGTGCCAAATGTGTGATACATTCTTGAGTTAAAGAGTTGTTAGAGATAGAAAAGAACTAAGAGGATGGAGGTAGTTAAAATGCTCAGAGGATACCCATAGCACGTCTTTATGTGGATACAGATGCTGTAGGCCTGCTCACACTTACCGACATGCAGGCTGCTGTTTTCTCCTTATTCCTCATGGAGACAGTGCCCAATTTTACAGATGGATTGTTTTAGTATATGGTCATTGGAAGAGCCAGGTGGTTCAGCACTGTGAGGAAGGGCATTAGCTGTGCTGTTACAAGGACATAGCTTTGAATTCCCGTGGCATCTCTTATCATCAAAGCGATATTGGGCAAGCTATTCAATCTCTCTACTCTTCAATTTCCCTATCTGTAAAAATTGATAATAGAGCCTACTCATAAAGTTGTTGCGGGGATTAAATAGGGGATAACATATATAAATGCACTACACAGAATATCCATAATAATACAGGTATTCAGTAAGGTGTAGTTAATAATTATTAATTGAATCATATTAATATTAAATATTAATAATTAATATTATCCTCCACTAGATTTTGAGCTCTTTGATTTCACAGATCTTAGCACAGTAATCTTTGTATTCACATTGCCAATCACTACATATCCATTGCATAATTAAATGAATAAACAGAACCAAGAGCAAAATGAGGCATGAAAGGCATCTAGACATCTAGTCTACCTATATAATTGAGATTCTAGCAGCATACCTGTGAAGATCATTCACTATGTACTGGGACATAAGCCAAGCACTTTGACACATTTTTAAAAATTATCTTCATTTGACAAACTAAGACCCTGAAAAAAGACCTGGGGAGGCAAACATGTAGACAAAAAATATGTATATGAAATGCTTCATAAAAGTAAATATGTGTGCATACAAGAACCTTGTATCTGTCTAAATCTAAACAGATAATAATAGAAGGAAGAGTTGTAGTAAAAAGTGCAGTAGGAATAGTACGAAGAAGGAATGGAATAGGAGTTGTTCATATAGTCTATTGTCCTAGGGATTTTCAATATATCTGTGGGCATTTTCCTTTTAAATATGTATTCTCAGCATTAATGTGTTTTTAAAAGCCGTATGTGTGAAACAGCTTTAATATAATTATAAGCCAAGAAACAATTTCACATTGAGTGTGATGCTTATAAACGTATCAGAGTGTGAGCACAAAGGAAAATGGAAACCTGGATGGAAACATGCTGAGCCTATGGGAGGGAAAGCTATGGGTTCCCTTATGTTCCCTTAGTTTTGTCCTCACTCCTTATAGAGCATGTTACTCATCAGCTCGTGCAGGGTACCATGGCAGAAATGGGGGTAAAGCTTGTTCTTTTGCCTTCTTTCATGACTGTCTATAGAGGAGCAATCTAACAACAGTTCAAAGCTATAGAGGCAGCCAATGAAAAAGACGTGTGTGGTCTCATCACGGACAGAGCCAGTTTTGGCTCCACCCCATTTCTCCATGTGATTTGAATATGGAGGTGGAAGGACCAAGGACAGCACTTATTCCATGCACAGGCAATGGCTCCCTGTGGCTGTGAGAAGGTGGGAGGATCTGTTTCAGGGTGCATTCCTTTTTATACAGTTTTCCTTCCATCCTTCAGCCTCCATGACCTGCAGTGCTTGACACATGGCCCACATGTCTCTTTACCTCCTGAAATCTTCTTACTCATCACCACTTTCACACAACAGCTCCTCACCTCTGCATCTTTTGCAGATCTCCTTGTCACCTGCTGCAATAAACTGCATGAAACCTATCACGCCAACCTTCTTCCTACAACTTGAATTATGACTTCATTACCGCCCTAGTCATCTTTATTACATGAGATCCCTACCAGGGCCAGATTATATAAGAAATATATACTTTAAAGTCTCGTGGGTCTTTTTAATCCTGACATTTGACATCTTTGTGACCCTAAGCAAGTGTCATAAGGTCTCAGAACCTCAGGTTCTTGGGTTAAAAGTGAAGACAGCAGCCCTGCTGTCCTAGGGCTGCCTATTACCTGAGCATCTGAAAGGATGGCAGGTGCAATGTACTTAGACCAGCACATAGCACAAAGTGCAACCTCAACAAATATGACCTCCCTTCTCATCGTTTCATCAAAGGAATGTGAGACGTCACTGGGAAAGTAGAGACCTAAGCAGAAGAAAGGAGTTTAGCTACGGCAGGGGGGGAAGGATCATCTAGACTCATCACCAGTAAGTGTATGAAAGGGGAGGGCTCTAGATGCCTGTGTCCCTTTCAAATGGCTTCTCCCCTTCCCAGATGAGCTCTCACAGACATGGCACATAAAGAGCTTCGAAATTAGATACAGATAAACTAGGTAAGAATACTATACTTGCCAATTACCAGTTGTGAGATTTTGGGAAAGACATTTGTCCTTTCTGATCATCAGTTTCTTTATCTATAAAATGGGTGACTGATAGCTTTCTGCAAGATTGTTGAGAGCACATGTAGAATGATTAGTCAATAAATGTTATATTAAAAAGAAACTCTTTGGCTTTAATAATGGTGGTTAATACTTACAGTGTATTTACTGAGTGCTGGGCAGTATCCTGGGTGCTGAGTGTATATTCTGGTTTAATCCTCATAGAAGGCATACAAGATAGACAATACCAGTATGCTTATTTTAAGGTGAAGAAACTGAGACATAGAGGCATCAAGTGACTTGCCTAAGCCACACACCTAATACTTGGCAGAGCCTGGAATCAAATCCAAGTAGTCTAGCCTCACAGTCTGTACGATTTTAAGTACTGCCTCTAAAATTCAGATAAATGACTTTTTGCCACATGTGCCATGTTCAAGAATTATTTTCCAAAGAGTGCTATCTTTCTTAATCTCTGTAATATTCCACATCAATCATGGCATTTAAGTGCAAGGAACTGAAAGGTAATCTGTCTGGAATATATGGAAAGAATATCGGGTAGCTCACAGAAGGAACAGGAGCACTGGAGAACCAGGATCAGAAAAGAGCTTTTAAAAATGGCAGCTACACAGTTAAAGACACTTGTAAAATCACATCACAGAAAATTCCTATTTCCAGCTATAACGGAGTAGATTATATCTGACCAATCTCTTGCTGAGAGCAGCTATAAACCTGGGTGAAATAACGCACACGCAATTCTTTGAAGTAAATAGATTAAATGCATGGACCCTGGAGGCCCAAAGGCTGCACTAAAATCTTGGCTCTACTGTTTACCAATATTGGTCCTGCTCAAGGCAATTAACCTTGCTGTGCCTCAGTAGCTGTGCCTTCAAAATGAGAATAATAATAATACCTGCCTCACAGTGCTGTTGGGCAAACTTCCTTCCCAATATCTGTGGGATGGCCAAGTAAAGCAAAGTGTCTGCTAGACCAGTGGCCTTGAGGAACGCCATTTGAGGAAATGTGGGAAGGGAACATGGGCAAGAATGAAAATAGTCATTAAAGGGCTGGGAAGTTTTCCTTACGTAGGCACAGTGGTCAAGCTACTGCCTGGGTCATAGTTCTAAGGCCTACTACCCCCTAATACTCCTGAAGCCCTGGCTTCCAAAACTCCTGCCTTATCCAGGAACAACCTTCAGTTCAGAAGCAGCCAGAAAAATGAAGGCTACACTGGGCTGCCTCAGTCCAATGGCTCACCTGCAACTCACATCAGTCTGGGAAGGGAAAATATTCCTATACCTTCTTCCTCTGCATCTTTGCTTCTTGCTCACTTTCAAGTATTATCTGCCAGCATTCCAGAGGGTGGAAAGAAAATCAACAAGACTTCCTTGTAGTTATCCGTGCAGGATCTGACAGAACCCCAGAAGGACAATGCTGGAGAATGCTGCTCGGCAAATCATCATCTGATCCAACAGCTAAAATCCCACTGCAGAGTATTTATTGCTGGTGATAAAGTAAGTAGAAGAAAGACCACAGCATGATTTGGGGATCCCTAGTGACATTTGCTGCTCTCAAAAATAGAGTGGAAATCTCTGAACTTAGGATCTGAGAATGCTGAAGGTGGATGTCAGAGTGAATCAGGCAGTGGCTCCCCATGACGTTATTCACAAGAGAGGGCTCTTCAGCACGTGGATATTCTTCCTAGATCAGTCAATATAGGAAGGAAAAGCCCAGTAGAGACCAAAATCCATCCAGAAAGATGAGGAACATAATTCATCAATTTGGGATATATAATCAAGACTTTTCTCTTTGTGACCCCTGTTTTGTTTATTAGCCAAGTAAAAATCTAAAGAATTCATTTTGCTTTTGCATGGAATTAGTGATTATACACTCCTACATTTGCATGTTATCATTTGTAAAGTTCGTTCACATGCATTCTTATTAATCCTTACCAAACTGTTTGTGGTAACTATTATTATTGCCAGTTGCTGAAAGAAGAATTTCATGTTCACAAACACTAGAAACACAGCCAAGGCTTCTGAGTGACCAAGTGGTAGCACGAGAACTTTAGTGTGGGAAGACTAACAGCGACAGACCTTGAATTGGATGTGGAAAGAGGTTGCAATGATGGAAAAAATCTGTGAACCTTAAAGATAGACGGTTCTAAAGTTTAAGGTAATTCAAGAGTTAACATTTTAGAAAACAGTTATAAAAACATTGGAGCTCCTCTTCACCTAAAACCTAACCTTAGTAATGGGTTGTCTGAAAATTACCTTTGTTCTAATTATCTACCCAGGATACTCTAGGGGCTGGCCAAGATGGATAGCTCAATTTTCAAAGAACTGCTAGAACATGGTTATGGGTCTTGGTTATGAGACTTCTTTGGAAGAAACAGATAAAATGTTAGCAGGTCAGCAACATTAAGAACTATAGAGGTTTTCTCCATTTAATCATTTGATCAAGAAATATTAGTTGTGCTCCTACAATCTGTTAACTATTAAGCTCCATGTATACAATCAGAACAAAAGACACAAAAATCCCTTCCCGCATAGAGCTTATATTCTGTCGCTGCATGCATCCACTACCTTCTGCCAAGGTCAGATTCACCTGGAAAATGGGTGGAATGCACCTGTTTATATTTTAATTTTGACACAGTGAAACCAAAGGCTACGGCAAGTCAAGGGAAGCATGGAATTCTCTCCAATCTAGAACTTTAGGCACAAAATTTAAGGAGGTGCAAAAAACACAGTCATCAAGGTAAATAATATTTCGATGCAAAATTTCTAAAACTCAAAAATCAAATGCAAAGAATTCATGATGAACATAATGTCAACAACTTAAATAAAGGCAAGGTCAAGATTACAGACTTATTCTTTCGCCACAGGCCTTAACATGGCTGCACATAGCTCTGGGTGACCATGAAAAGAGGCAAGATGGTAAGGAAGTAGGTTTTGCTAATACCTGTGGGGCCACCAGTCTGGTTGAGGCTGGTGAACGCATGTTCCTATCCTAACCCTTTGTCAGTCATGGACAGGCTGCCAACAAGAACCATTATTGACTTTCACAAATGGAATTGCTTTAGAAGTTGAGTTCCTCATACAAATGGAGAGGAGCTCATTTCATTGACTCCAATTTGCTTGTTGCTATGTGATATATCATACAATAGAATGGAAAGATCTCTGCAGCAGAAAACCAAGGCACCATTTACGCCCTGCATTGTTGTGGTATAGTAACTTGGATTCTCTGGGCTTCACATACTACATCTGTAAGACAGGAAGATCCTTTCCATCTCAATGACTCTGTGATACCCTGAAAATCTTGCCTGACTGAGGTTTCCCAGAAAGGAGAGAGAGAAGATATCTACTTGCCTCTACCTAATTCCTTTAGAACACAGGGACACAGGTTTGGTTTTTGAAGTCACGTCTAAACAAAATCTCCCTGAATTTCATTTGTAATACAGGGAAATTAAGGTGCTTGCCAATTGCAAGAACTGTCCTTATGACTTCAGAGTAAGTCTGTGTAGGAGCTAAGTATATACTCAGGTTTTCACATCCTAAGCGCATCTCTTCTGATGTTATCTGGTAAACTCACTGGATAAACTTGAGGAAGTCACTAACCTTTCCAGACCTCAGTTCTTATATTTGTAAATAAGGATATGGGACTTGATGATCCCACATCCTTGTTTGAAGCTTAATATTCAAATGATTTGCTAAGTCTATAAGTTATTTGCTCCATAGGGTCCCCCATGGAAATTATTCCATTATTATTAGACAAACTGTATTTGACTTCAGTTGCAGTTGCACTCGGTTCTGATAATCTGTCTTTATATTTTAGTTTGTAGAGAGAATCAATCTGAAAACAATCAGCTTTTTTTTCACTGGAAATGAAAACAAGATCTCGGGGAAGTACCATTCCCATGCCTTCCTCTTATCCAGCAAGGACCATGCTACTTAACTGATAGTCTATTTTCAGGGCCCCAAGACATGGGAAGTAAACTGGAATTTTTAAAATGTGGGAAAATGACATGTCCCTAAGGCAACTTCTTTGAAGCAAACTAGTCTTTGCCAGTCCAAGTGTTACTGCTTGACACCCCAGCTGACACTCCATTTCTGTATTCACACATTCAGCCCGTCACAGGCCATGAGAGTCTAAGTCTTAATTTCAGTGCCACCTTTCTAGCAAAGAAGGTCCCTAGGTGTGGCAGGATGTCTCACACCTTCCCAGCTTTTTCGCTCCATAAACACTCGCATGGCGCAACCACATTCTCTCTTAGGCCATCGTTTCATCAACTTTGCACCTTTTGACTTTTCTGAGATGTTAGCATCCCCAACAAACTGAGTTGTACCTGACCCTTTCTCTTCCTTCTCTGATTCAACACAATTCAGAAGGTAGGGAAAAATGTGTTCTACATTTTTATATCCTTTTTCTCCATGTGCATACTTGAATTTTCCAAGATTAAGAGAGTAAGTTTCCCATGATTATCTGAACCATGAGAAAAACTGCTCCTGTTTTAGCCCTGCCACAAACTAACTGGCAGCAATATACGGCATGAGTCTAATGATAATACTAATATGTAGTACCTACCAATTTTGAGTGCCTATAATTGTGCCAAGCACTATACATATGGGCTCTCTTGCATAATCTTAAACTAAAGCCTCATGCATTATAATTGACCTCCCAGTACAGGTGGAAAAACTAATCCTTGCAGAAGTGTGTTAACTTGCCCAAGATCATGCAACTGAAGTAACCAGAGCTGAGATTTGGACCCAGTTGTTTCTGACTCCAAGGCCTACTCTCCTCCAACTACCCATACATGGAACCCAGCTCTCTAATGCAGCCAAAAATTAGCCTGGGCACAATACCTTTGCCAGATCTTACATCTAGCATTGAACCACAGACCAGAAATCTGGAGATCAGGTGCCAGCTCTGCCAAGAGTTTTCTTGTGGCCTCAACTCTCTCACTTAGTAATTGAGAGACTGTTTTTTGCTCAGTAAAGCAGTAATTGATAAGCACCTCTGTCTTTGTTTGCCAGGGCTGCCGTGACAAATACTGAACAGTGCGTTGGCTTAAACAACAAGCATTTATTGTTTCATGGTTTTGATGGCAGTAAGTCACAAATCAAGATGTCAGCAAGTCCATGCTTTCTCCCAGGGTTGAATTGCTCTGCTGATAGCAGACCTCCATCATATTGGTGAGCTTTCTCCTCTAAGGCTTCTTCTGACTTCTGGTTTTTTCTGGTTTCTGGCTTCTACTAACTGCACCTGAATTTCCCCTCTTTATTAGACCTCCAGTCACATGGATTAAGACCTACCCAATTCAATTTGACCTGCTCTAAACAGGATCTTAGAAGATCCTATTTACAAATATGTCTACACCTTAATTAATAATATCTTCAAAGGTGCCTTTTACAAATGGGCTCACATCTACAGGAACGAATTTTTTTTTAATAAAATATTTTTTATGCCTAATTTTCTTTTAAAAATTTTTATTTTTTATTTTTAAAGAAGCTTGAGATTACATAAATATTACATAAAAATATAGGGGATTCCCACATGTCCCACCCTTACACACACTTTCCCCCATTAACAACATACTTCATTAGTGTGGTACATTTGTTACAATTGATGAATACTTATTGAAGCATTACTATTAACTGTGAACTATAGTTTACACTCTGTCCTGCACAATCTTTTATGCTATGACAAAATATATAATGGCCTGTACTCGTCATTGCAATGATATGCAGGACAAATCCAATGCCCAGAAAATGCCCCCATATTACACCTATTCTTCCCTCTCCATCCCCCCAGATCTCTGGTGGCTATTGCCTTTAAATCAATGATAAAAGTTCCTCCACTGCTAGAATAATAATAAGTCTAAAATAGAATAATAAGAAGTCTATTTTAGTCCACTGTTCATTCTCCAATCTTGAGGATTTGGGGATGGTAATGCCCACTCTGCTTCTAATTGAGAGGGGGCTTAGATCCCATGGGGAAGATGGATGGAACTATCTTGCTTGCAGCTGCAGACACTCTCCACACAGGAATGAAATTAAGACTTAAACATGTCTTTTGCGAGGTACATGATTCAGTTCCTCAAAAACTTCATATACCTCAGTGCATTGTTGATGGAATCTAAAATGTCAACATACGTTCAAAAGCCTTTAAATCTACAAAGCACGATGTACTCAATGTACTTTTTAAGTGTTGGGAATGCAGTGATGAACAGGATGTGGACCAGTCCTTCAAGAGTTCATACTCCAGTGGGTTCTTCTTCCAACCATAGCTATGCTTAAAAGAGCTTTAGTGAAATCTGCAAGATTTACTAGATTGTGTGTGTGTGTGTGTGTGTGTGTGTGTGCGTGCGCGCGCGCGCGTGTGCGTTTGCAGCTCTTCTTAGGGCTGATTCATCTAGAATGGTGATACACGTGTGCATGCAGCACTTACTTACTGGGGGCCTGAGAACATGATTTAGCATGTAACATTGGTCTTTGACTTAGCAGTAGTGCGTACCACCCTGTACCCAGCCAGGAAGGAAAAAACCCAACTTTATCAAAGATTTTCCAAAATAGTATATTGGTATTAGAAAGGTAAGGGCCCCACAGGAAAAAAATAATTACCATATGAGCTCTCACAGATACATACATACACACATGCGTAACACATGTATTCTCATGCACCTACATACACACTGAAGGCTACCCAGGGATTTGCTCCAGCCCTTTATCTTTTGATACGGCATTAGTATAGGAGGCAACCACAAATCTTGGCCCAGACCTTGTCCTCATGCTCTCTAGTGCCTATTGAAATTATATCATGCTGTTTCCTCTGCTAAACTGACCTCCCAGAAATTACTCACTTATCTTTAAACCATCCTTTCTTCTAGGAAACCTTCCCTGACCTATCCCTCAACACCAGCCTGGAAGAATTACTTGGTGCTTTTCTGTGTTCTCATAACATCTAAAACATATCTCTGGGAATTTCTCACATCGTATTGTGTTTGTCTGGGGACATTATATACAAGATCATGAGTTCCTGTGAACTCCCCAAATGAAATATTTATTTTTTTCCTTTATCCTGACACATAATGAGAATTTTAAAGAAATGAAATAATATCTATTATTAATTCATTCATTTATCAACCCATGAATATATGAATGTATTTCTTCCTCTTTAGAGAGAAGGGAAATTTTTGACAGGGAAGAGTTTGTTGGGGAGGATAGATGGTTTGTTTCATTAGGCAGTTAGTCTAGAAGCCAAGTCTTTTAAGAGTACCAGATGCAGATACATTCAATTTTTAGCTCTACTGGCCGTCTGTCAAGCATTTCCTGTACAACATTCTCAAATAGTGGCTGTTTTTTCCCTCACACCCTATATACCACTGATCATAAAACTGGGCTAGAAATCTTTTCTCCTCATTGCCACCTCCAGACCACTGTTCCTTCTTTTTTCCCCAAACCACTCCCAGCTTCTTTGAAATCCAATGTAAAAGACTACAACTTTGCTATTTTCATGCTTCCTATCACTCTTCCTTCCTTGAATGTGTTAGCACTGTTTGACTGACAGCTCAATGCTTATAATTCTTGAGGATTTCCATATGTTCATGCAAGACCCCTCCAATGCCCTCATTAGTTCCTTCATTTCTTTACCCCCAGTGATTCTGTCCTCTGCTAAAAATTTCATCCATTCACTCCCATGGCCAAATTGAAAACTTTTTAAAATTTCTATTATCTCTTCTCTCCCATAATCTTCTTTTATAAACCGTATTTGTTTTTTTAACAAGTCAATTTTATTGATACATATTAATTAAGTACAAATCCATCGAAAGTGTACAATCAATGGTATTCAGTATAATCACATAGTTGTGCATTCATCACTTCAATCGTTTTAGGGCATTTTCATTATTCTAGTAATAATACTACTAAAAAACAAAAATGCAACAAACAAAACTCATCACCTCTCAATCTCTCTGTGCTTCCCTAACTATACATAGCTGCTATTCTATTTCCTTCTCTCTAGTTTATTTGTATTTATATTTTGTAAAAACAGTCTTATATATGCAATATCATCCATATTCATATTTTACATAAGGTTTCATTGTTATTCATTCCCATGTTATAATTTTTAGCTTTCCTTCTAGTAATATAAGTGTCCTTAGCCTTTCCCTTTCAACCGCTGTCATACCCATATAATAGCTCTGCTAGTCACAAACACCATGATGTGCTCTGACCATTTCCATTCATTTCCAAAGATTTACAACCTTTAAACCAATTCTGCACAGATTAACCGTGAGCGTTCCACTAAAATTTTTTAAAAAGTATTTATTTTTAATTTGGTAAAATATACATAACATAAAAATCATTTTAACCATTTTAAGTGGACAATTCTTTGACATTAAGTACACTGACAATACTTTGTAACTTCTACCACTATTTCCAGACTATTTTCATCATCCTAAACCAAAACTCAAATTAGATGTAGCAATAAGTCACCATTCCCCTCTCCTGTCCCCCCTGGTAACCACTATTCTGCTTTCAGTCTCTATAAATTTGTTTCCTCTAAGTATTCCATCTAAGAGAAATCATATAGTATTTGTCATTTTGTGTCTGGATCATTTCACTCAGTGCTATATCTTCTAGATCTAGCTATCTTGCAGGATGTAGAAGTACTCCATTTCTTTTTACAGCTGAATAATATTCCACTGTATCACATTTCATTTGTGCATTCATCTGGTGATGGATGCTTGATTTGCTTCCACCTTTTGGCTATTGTGAATAATGCTACGATGAACACTGGTGTACAAATATTTGTCCGAGTCCCTGCTTCAATAATTTTGAGTCTATACCTAGGATTGGAATTGCCAGGTCATCTGGAAAGTCTGTGTTTAATTATCTGAGGAACCACCAAACTGGTTTCCATAGTGGCTGCACCATTAATACATTCCCACCAAGAAGTAACGAGGGTTCTGATTTCTCTGCATCTTCACCAACACTTGTTATTTTCAGTTTAACTGGTTTATTTAATAATAGCCATTCTAGTGGGTGTGAAATGGCATCTCATTATAGTTTTAATTTGCATTTTCCTAGTGACTAATGATGCTGACCAGCTTTTTATAGACTTACTGGCCATATGAATATCATCTTTGGGGAAATTTCTACTTAAATTCTTGGCCCATTTTATATTGGGTTGTTTTCCTTTTTATTGTAGAGTTGTAGTAGTTCTTTATATATTCTGGACATTAAATTGTTATCAGCTATATGGTTTCCAAATATTTTTTCCCATTATGTAGGCTGTCTTTTCACTTTTTTGTTAATGTCCTTCGATGCACATCCTTTTCTAGCATCTTCTATCTTTCTTGCATCCTCCATCTAGAACCCTGATTCCAAAAATTCCCAACTGTCAGAATCTCCACTCCATTCACCCTATCTCCTTTACACTCTCCTTCATTTCTTTCCTATCCTCATTTCCCTACTTATAGAGCTTGTATTCCACAGCCTATCATTATAATTACCCCTGATCTATATTATCAATTCCTTTGCTGTCTTTCCCTCTGTTGCAATTGTCTGGCATAAACAATGGTTACAACTAACTATTGCCATTGCAGACCTGACCAGAGCAACAGAACATACCTGAGGAAGCGGTCATATTTTACATTCATTACCACCCACCTCACATGGGCCCTGGGTTAGGGAAGCAAACTCCTACCACGGGAGGCTAATTTCTCATGGCAAGGGATGGACATGGTCAATCCTTTACAGAAAAGGGGAGAGTGAAGGCTTGGAACAGTAATAAAATCTACAGTGGTAGCAATAAAAATATTACAAAAATAAACAAGCCTGCCAAGGATATATTTTGAACATAGAACTAACAGAATTTGGTGATGGATTGGAGTAGAAGAAAAAGGAAGGGAATAAATCAAAGGTAACTCCCTGAACAATTGGGTAGATAATAGTGTTATTTATCCAGGTGGAAGAAATTAAATAAGAATGGGTAGGTTGTTGGGAGGAAGTCAAAAATTCTTTATTGCCCTTGGTCAGGTTAAGTCTGGGTTATCCAAGGAAAGCAGTCACAGAGATCACTAGTATCGGGAAAGTATTGGGTTCTAGTGAGAAGTCAAGCCCAGAGATATTAATTTGACAGTAATCTGCATATATTTGCTATTTAAAGCAATGGTCCTACTATGATCACTTATGGAAACAAAACGGATAAACAAAAGCTGAGAGTTCAGATTCAAACCCAGAGGCAGTGCAACATTTAGAGGTTGGATGAGAAAGGTAGGGAAGAAATTGGCAAAAATCTTCAGAATCAGAGACAAGAGAGGCTGGAAAGTGGGGTCATGGAAACCAAGAAGACAACAGTGTATGGCAGATATTGGATATGCGTTACGATAATCATTACACCTTGCTGAGTAGGCATTCATATTCCTGTACCAGGGAATAAATCAAGATCTAGGAAGGCTAAAATAATAATACATTTTAGTGATGATAATCAAACTAGAGTCTGCTAACTTCAAAATTCCTATACCTTCCATTCATTTAATATCTTCTACTAAGGGGGAGGGGGGGGGGAGGGAGGAAACAATCCTTCATTTCCTGGTCCCCTGCAGTTAGGTGGCTCCACATCCCTTCTCAGACCTTCTCAGATTTTTCAAGAGCTGTTTCCTCTTCATAACTCGATCTAGCCAAGTACTTTCTCATCTGATTCCTCCCCTCGATTTGGGGTACAGTTTGTTCTTCCTCTGACTTCCCTAGGCTGCTCTTTTTGGCCTCTGCATTATCACAGGATGGTTTTCTAGCTAATCTGTATGTAGCCCTGCTTTAATGATAGAGTCCCTGGCTGCTCTGTTCACGTGCAAATGATTTAATATTTCTTCTCACATTCCTATAATGAATAGAGTATTTAAATCTCCCAAATCTGCTTTCTTGAAGGTGCCTGTGATGCTGTAATCCCATTTCTCTAGGGGCTATCATTTGGGAAGAGGAGAAAGATCCCTGAACCACAGACTGATCAGAGGAAGTTCTAATTCACTTCTCAGGGAGGCAAGTCTTTCTTTTCCAACTTTGCTCAGGTCACTCCTGCTTTCTGGGGCAACTGGTCAATCAATGAAATAGGAAGGTTCTAGGAAAAGTCTACACAACAGATTGGGAACCTCGGGACATGGACTTCTCTGAGGATTGTGAGTTAGGAACTAAATGTGCTCACTATGTTTACAATCGTTCATAAAATCATAGCTTCTGGTCTTGTCGGAGTTCCTTCCTTGTTGGATCACATGGCGCCTTTTGCTTAACTTACCTTAACCTACCCTTAACCTACCTTAACCTACCCTTTGATAGTAGCATAGTACCTCTGAGAGCATTATCCCCAGGTTTAGTAGGCTAAACAGAAGAACTTGTTAAATTCCATGTTGTCCATATTAGCCCATTACTTTTGGCCTTGATTATTACTACTTTATTTATATAAATGGAGGTTATGAAACAGAAATTAATATTTGTCATTATGAAGTGCTATCTATGCCCCTCATTCCATTGTTTCTGGCTACTCTCTCATTTCAGCTCAAAGTCTCCTTGTCCCTCCTTTCCCCTGTGGTTTCTCCCATCTTCCCCTTGAACCATTTTGTCACCTTAGACCCCTTTCCATCTTGCCCTAATACTAATAATGAATATTTAAGCACATATCATAAGCCAGGGAATTACCTAAAGAACTTCATAAGGATTATTTCACATATTATTCTTTGAATTGTGTCATATAATTATCTCCATGCTATAGTTAAAAACAGAACAGAACAAAACAAAAAACCCTAAGGCACAAAATGAAAAAGTAATTTGTCCCAAATCATATATCTAGTTAATGGCAGAAAGAGGATTCCAAACCAGGCCTTCTGACCCCAGATTCTGGGCTCTTAACCTACCCAATTCAATTAGATTCCCATTCTATCTATGAGGTCATGGTGCATTATCAAAAATTAAAAATTTGTAGACTAAAATAAATTTGGTTTATGGTTCTATTCTGAATCCTAACAAAAATGGCTCCAGAATTGTTGGGCTCTGAGTTCTAAGTCCCTAAATCAAATAAGGTCTGGGAGTCCTTCCTACTCTTATTTCTGAAAGTTGCATGTTTGCTGGCAATTCCCATGGGCTTTTATGCCTTTCCCCTATTCCCATCACTTTGACCCTTTCCAAGTCTTGATTAGTTGACTAAATATACATTTTTTTAATTAGAAAAGTTTACAAAACAATCATGCATAACATACAGGACTCACATACATCACTCCACCACCCGCACCTTGCACTGTTGTAGAACATTTGTTACAAATGATGAAAGAACATCATCAAAATATTAGTGCTACCTATAGTCTATAGCTTACATATGGTGTATTTTTTCCATAAATCACCCAATTATTAACACCATGCATTAATATTGTACATTTGTTACAGTTCATGACAGAACATTCTCATAATTGTAATGTTAACCACAGTCCATCATTCATCACAGTGTTCTCTGTGTTATATAGCCCCATGCCTTGTGCAATCCATCCAAAGTGTACATTCAGTGGCTCTCAGTTTCATCACAGAGTTGTGCTGTCATCACCTCAGCCAATTTTAGAACGTTTTCATTACTCCAAAAGGAGAAATCCCATACTCCCTTATACCCCCCTATTTTTGACCCTTAGCACTGATATAGTACCTTCTTTGCCACGGATGCAAGAATACTACAATATTACTGTTAACTATAGTTCATATAGTTGTTTGTTTTTTAATCTCTCTCTGGGGTCTTTCAAGCTATACAAGTAATAAACAGTGATTTTCAATGATATATTTAGCTCAGCTATACACACACACACACACACACACACACACACACACAGAGAATGGGCAGGATATCACAAGAAATGGTGGTGACATGAACCGTAACCTGTCCTGGGAGAGAGGGTAATCTACACACCATAAACTAAAGCTCTCAACTGAACTCTGCTGCACTTGAGCAGTCCTTCAGGTTTCCCTGTGCAGCAAGGCAAACTTGATTCGGTTGAGTGTTTGATGATCCTTATAGCAACTTCACTATAATCGAGAAGAACCTGGACTGGGGATGGTAAGGAGCCTCCAGAAGTGAAGGGGGATCACTGGCAGGTTTGCAGAGAGGAAACACCACTGTTTGTCCCACTGACCCCACGGAAAGATGCAGGGTAGATCTCATGAGCAATATGCTTATGGACTCCCCCATTAGAGAAAATCTTTGAAAAGAATGTGTTTCAGAGAACTAGTGAAAAAATAAAAAATATTCTTAAAGTATATGTTAAGTAATAGATGCTTCAAGTTATAGATTATTATTACTACTAACAGGCTAGAAAACTAGAAGGCAGTAGAGAAAATAGTTGGTTTCTTTACTATTTATAAAACTACAAACTGATGATTTAAAACTTTTTAAATATACTTTTTCCTGTACTTTCCTTTCCTCTTCCTTTCTGTTCCCTTAAGTTCTTATGGTCATTTGGAACTTAGTAATACAACCTTGCAAGTAAACCAACAGATCCATGAGGCTATCCTCTCTCCCACAAGACTTCAGGGAAAAAATTAATACAACTTTCAATCCTAATTGTCAGCTCCACATCAGCCAGTAATTATTATGGTTGCTGAAGACCTGGGGAAAAGTGAAAAATAAAATCGCCAAGAAAATGAGGTCAGTAATGAGTTAAAGAACTGCAAATTCCCATTTGCCAGTATTTACATACTCAGGCTTAGGCTCTCCTCCTGTGAGGAGACCACTGATGGTGGCTGTGAGAGGGGTGCAAGATGTCATACGAGAGAGCAGTTCCTTAGCCGTTCTCCTCGAGGCGGTAAGGGTAATTGCCATCACAGGAATAGTGAGCAACAACAATCACAAGTGCACAGGTCTCTGCCGCTAATTCACTGTGCAGGATTTAGATTATTTTCCACTATTCTCTGACTTCAGAATTGGTGGCACAACTCTATTCTGAGGATTTGACTTAAATCAGCCAAGCAGCTGGGTCAGGTCAATTTCCTAAAAGCCGATTAAGTTCACAAGCCTGGACCAGCAGCCATACTCGTGGGGGTGAGGGTGGGGGTGGAGGGGGGAGAGATGCTGGTGAGATGGGGAGGTGAGGCCATAGGGAAGATCATTAGAGTGCTTAGCTTTATCTGAGTGACCCTACATTTCAATAATCCAAAAGTTTAAAGTGGTGAGCACACAGCTTAAAACACTTGGAGTGCCGACTGATTGCATGCCTGCTGGGAGACATCAGACGAGGAAGCTCCCAAATAGGAAGGATGCTGAGCAGGGGTCCCTCACTCTAAGGTTCCTGCTTATTTCCCCCGAGAGAATCTTTTATGTCTGGGTAGACTGGGGAGGCGATAAAGCCCAGGAATGTCAGTAAGAGGCTTTTTCTCTTTCTGTAAGGTGCACTGGAGTTTCGGGGGTGGGGGTTAGGAGCAGGCTCAGGACGGCGCGCCGCAGGAGAGGACTTGGTGTGAAAGCCTGCTCTGAATGGTTCCGTGGGCATTTAGGGTTTGTGAGCTGTGTGTTTTCAACATTTAAATCCTGGTCACTTCAGTTCTTACAGACTCTCCTCCTCCTTACTGTCTCACACCAATCCTCCCCCACCATCCGGTCGCCTCTCAGGCCCGGTTGTCTTTAGCCACGGATGATCTATTTGAATCTGCATTTCTGTGCTTCCCATGCTTATCTTCTGCTCTCCCCCTTACCACCCCTTCTCTCAGCTTGCCAATATTCAACCACACTTCATATATCACTTGTGCACTGAACTCCTTTACTCCTGGCACAGTTTTGTGAGCTTACCGTCCTTTGAAATTCAGTGGCACGTGGATTGTATTTGGGGGTCACCTTACCGTTATTCATAACTAATTCCGTGTTTGCAAGCACCCCTCCCCCAACACTCTGTTCCTCAGAGGAGAGTCACAGCCATCATATTTATAACTCCTGTGCCTCAGAGCCAGTGTTCGCTGTGATTCTGTTGACTTAAAAGACTAAACATCCATCTATCAGCTTAGGTCATGCTTCTCTCCTGTTGCCCAGGTCTCCAGTTTTGTGGGTGTGCTCAGGTCACACACATACACACATTTGTACAGTTTTGCACTCTCTAACAACCGCAAGCTAGACGTGGGCAAATGCTGGTTGAATAAATTCTACACTAATTGGTGTCTCTACTTCATAGCTCCTCTGTGATTAATTTCATTCTAGTGGACTTCTTTTAATAGTTCCATGGTGAAAAGTAAAAAGAAAAACACACTTTCTCTCCTGTTTACCTTAGCTTTTGTCTCTTGGTATAGGGCTGAATGAGCTCCAGGTCATGTCCTGGTGAGTTATGTGTCCTGTAGGAGCAGCGGTTTGGGCTTCCGTGACTAATTTATTATGCTGATCTGAAATGCTTTGAGGAGTTGCTGGAGCATATTTCTGTGTTCTCTCAGATCATTCTGTAGCCATCAGCATCTTGTTCTTCTCCCTCTCATTCGTTCATTTATTAAAAACATTTATTAATCTCTGCAACTTCTCTTGTATATATTGGCACTGGCAATGCCAATGTAATGCTTATAGTTGTTACAACTCATGCAGGCTAAAGCAGGAGTGGAATTACATTTAAAGAAATACATTTCAATGGCTATATTTAATTAAAAATCAACTTAAAACATAGACTTACATATTTCACAAAGTAAGGCCCCATTCCTGATCCACTGCAGTGCTTAAGACACTTTCCTCCAATTTCAATGGTCCCTTCTACTCCATCTCCAACACCCCTCTATACACTTGCTGCCTGCATTTTCTGTCTTTCCCAATCTTTCCCACCATTATGCATTTATACTTAGCTCCTCCCTCTTCTCCTTAAGAGGGAGAAGAGGGGAAACCAAAAGGGCAAAAACAAGATTCTCTGCAGCAGGAAGGGGAGTGCGGAGTCCAGTGGTACAGATGCAAATAAGATAAAGACCCTGACCCCAACTAGCTTACTTCCTAGTGGGGGAAGCACACGCACAAGCCCGTGATCGTGCGTTCAGTGAAATGTGCTGTAATACACATCCTGACTCCAGAGGAGAACGGCATCTGTTAGAATCTAGCCACTCACCTGTGCCTGAGCTTACCTAATGGATGCAGAGCGCCGGCACGGGAGAGGAGGGCTGGAGAGGGCAGGGGGCCGCAGCCCCAGAGGGCCCTTACTAGGAGGACTGGGGCTTTAGTTCAGGAGCTTCAGCTTTAGCTCAGGCTCTCACTGCTAGCTTCACTACCCAACAGTCTTCAAACTCTTGGCAGTCATTTCCAGTTCCTTGAAATAGACTTCCCGTCTTTTTTGTTACCTAATGAGTCCAGAATTAGACCAGATGCCTTGGTGTGTTCTCATCAGTGCCTTACAAAAGGCCCAGTATCCCAAGACTAATAGAATGGTCCTCTAAACACAAGCCGACAGCACATTAGCTCTCTCCATCCCCACCGCACACTGAACCCAGAATGTAAATGTTCATTCACTAAGTACACACGGATCTTTTTTTCTCTGCCATATTAACTAATTAAGCACCATTTAAATTGTACTTAGCCTGGGCATTATTTCTACCCAAGTGCATCACTTAGCCATATTAAATTTCATATTCCACTCTGAAGCCCATTTGCCTAATCTCTCGGAGTTTATCCTATGAAATGAATGGTTCTATCTCAGTTTCTTCAACATTTTCTCTATTTTAAAGTCAGTGGTTAAAAAAAAAAAGATGTGCATCTCTATAATCCTTTCCATTAAAAATAAACAGAAAATACAATAAAAATAGAGAAGAAAATTCATAGAAACCAAACTTACAAAATTAGGCTGGGGCACCTTTATTTTTAACTATTTCTACCCTAAACGCATGAATGATAAATGGAGACAGTGAGAGTTTGATTTTCTTGTGGTCAGTTAAAATGCCTATGGTAAAAGTGTTACTAGCTTAACTGGAGTATAAAAATCAAAGGTTTCAGAATCAGACATATTTGGGGAGGGTGATAAATCTCAGCTCAGACACTGCTGAGCTCTATATACCTGAAGAAGACTTCCCTTAGGATCAGTTTCCTCGTCTGTAAGATGAAAGAAAAAAGGTTGTAAAGAAAGCATCAAGTGTCCAGTCTACCAAAAACATACAATTTTGATACCTGTTAGGATGATGATGATGATGATGGTGACGATGATGATGATATCACATTATTGACTACTATCTTATAAGCCAGGGGTGGACAATCTTTTTCTGTAAAGTGCCAGACATTAGGCAAGAAGCCACTTCCCTTGCCATGAAAGTACAAAAGCAGCCATTGGCAATACACAAAGAAGCATGGCTGCTCCTACGGGCCATTCAAAACAGGCGGCAGGCCGGGCCTGGCCCATGAAACATGGTTTGCAAATCCTTTTCTATTCCATTCAGATATTAATCCATTCAACAAATATTTATTTGGGTGCCTACAGTGAGCAAGCAACTGTACCTGGGCTAGCAACTCTATAAGGGCTAACACTCTTAGAATACAAGCTTGTTCTCATAGGACCTACCTACGTTCTTGTGAGAGGAGCCAGGGAATTAACAAGCACATAAAAGAAGTAAACAAGAAGCGTCCGACAGTGCTAAGCGTATGTGGAGAACTATAGCATTAGAAGAGAGTGACAGAGTGGATACATGAAGCTTCTGGCCACATCTCACCACTGAGGAGGGAGTACCGTGGAAGCCATTTCCTAACAGGTTTTCATTGATCCGTTGGAGCTTTTGTCTCGGGATTTTTGTAAAGATTTTGAAGTTTTCTCAAGTTTCTTGTTTCCAAGGACCTAAGCTGGGCTTTGCAGTGCTGATCTCTTGAAAAGGTGTTTACAGAGAGGGAAACAGTTGAATTATATACAAGGTACTAAGGGTTCAAGGCCATAGCAAACTTTGTACCTTAGCAGCTAGACCTAGACTCTTAACAGGGTATTAAGCATCCACCTCCCCTAACTTCCTAAGCTTTTTGTTTTAAGATGTCTAGAGCTGGGGGGAGAAAAATCTCATGCATATCTGCAATACAGAAGGCCCGGAGCTGCACTCTAAAAATTTCATCTAATTTGCTCCTCTCAACAGCTCTGGAAGGAAACAATTATGATTTTTATTTTATAGATGAGAAAATTGAGGTTCAGAGAGGTTATGACTTGTCACAAAGCCAGTGATTGGTAGCACCAATATTTGACCTCAAATCTGCCTGCCTCTAAAGCCGTGGCATTGGGTGCTTTCCCAGACATTTAGAAGACTCACTATGTTTCTCTCGAGGTCTTCAACCCTGACACCCATTGTCTACTGTCAAGCCTACCTTAACTCATCCCTATGCTTAACACTGATAAGGAATGTTGCCAGGCAGCTTTAAAAAAATCCAGTTGAATTACATCTATTTGTTTCCTCTGTTATCTAGTCCAATAGCAATTTAATTTTAAAAAGCAATCAAATGTGTTTGACATGATTTATTTTCACAAATCTATGCTGCCTCACACCAATTAAATTGCACTTTTCCAAATGTAATGCTGAGCTGAGTCTTAAGCATCAGCTCAAATTATCCTCCCATTGGAAATAATAGAACTACCTTGGTCTGCAATCATTCATTCTTTATTTAACAATAATGGGATGTTATTTTCCATTTTATAATCATTCATTAAATTTCCAGATTCAAAAACTCCTAAATATAAGTTTAAGAAGTGTTACTAAGTGAAACAATAGATTTTCTAATCAGTTGTGTCACCCCAATATGTATTCCATCAATACATAGTGTTTTGTCTAATTGCATCCTTTCCAAAGCAATGTAATGCATCTATAGGATTGGATGTCTATTTTTCTCTTTTTCAGTTCAACAAATGTACTACTTCTTAGAAGGGAAGGTGAGTATGATTAAAAGTGAGTGCATACAACATTTCTATAAACTAATTTAACACTTTTTCTAGCACATCTCCTCCAATTTTTTTCTCTTTGCCCCATTTGTAGCCAGGTCAAGAATCTGGCCGTGTTTCAGAATCAGTTATGCATGTTGCTCATCTTTGAAGGAGGGGAAATTTGGGGAGAAACAGATATAGGGTAAAGATTCTCCACTCAGATAACCACAAAAAACAATTAGGAGACTGAGTATATTTCTTTAGCCTTTAATATATGCCAGACTCTGTGATGAGAACACAGGGAAACTGGGATTTAGAAAAGTTAAGTGATTTCTCAAGGGAACACGAGGGAGTGGATGGAGATACTCAATTCCGTGCTTCTCACCATGTACTTCCGTCACACGTGCTTACGCTATTTTTGATCCCTTATTGGTGTTATTGGTGAGCAAAGAAAGAGTGTGTTGGATTTTCTTGGGTTTTTTGAGCACATAGCAGCAGCAACATAATGTATGCAGTAAGTTGATCTACCATTTAGAGTGTCTTTGAAGCACTGGGCTTAGCTCTGAAATGCCCTAAAGAGGAAGAAGAGAGTATATTCTTATCCTAGAGCATAGTAAGTTGTCAGTAACTACTTGGTGATTAGTAGCTTTGTTGGTTGGTGAGTTAGAGATGTGTACCATGCATTTACGGAGTTTGCTTTCTTTGGGGGAAAACAAACCTGTGAACATTAGACAAACAAGAAATAACACACAATCAAAGAGTAAAAAGAAATAAATTGCAAAAAACTGAAAGACTTCCAAGCAGGGCATAAATAAAGATTGGCATAAGAAAAAATTAATACAAGTGTTTCAATTGAGTTTAGCCTCAGATGATAAGTAGAATTTGTATGGTTAGATGGGAGAAGAAAGTACTTTCCAGGAGAGGGAAAACCGGAGATGAGATCATAAAGATAAGAATTAATGCACTGTGCTCTTTGCATGGTGAGGTAAATTGGAGACGGGGCATTTGAGCTTGAACGTGGTAATAAATTTAATTAAATGGGCCCAGATTTAGAACACACCTTAACAACAGGTTAAAGGTTTTGGACTTATCCAGGCACCATTAAAAGTATATTAGGTGAGCTTGAATAGTGGGGGTAAAGTTATAAAATGAAAGTTTTAGGACTTGGTAAGTGTACAAAATTAACTAAAGTACTGTAGGAAGATGCAGTGAACCAAGTAAGGATACTAAACAAAGACGGCCTGGCCTGGGGTGAGAATGTTAGTGGCAGTGCGGAGGAAACAAACTGTAGGGACAGGGCTCAAATTCTAGTTCTCTGTCTTTAGTTCTAAGTGCTTGGGGGACTAATGTAATCTTTCAGAACATCAAATTCTTTATCTGTAATGAAACCTCATTCATGAGGCTTTTGCAAGGATTTATTAAAATCTGGCTCAATATATAAAGTATCTAGCACTGATTCTAGAATATTGTAATTAGTCTGCATGTGTTAGTGCTCTTCCCATTGAAAAAGCAGGAAAAGGATTAACATGACAAACATTAAGCATGGAAATAGGCAAGATGTAGCTACTAACTGTGGAGGGAAAATTGAGGAAGGGGTGAATCAAATGGAATGTGAAAGCTTTCAGCTCGGGTGACTGATGGAATTGTGATGCCATATGGTACCAATGACTCTCAACCACACTTAATAACTCTCTACCTCTAGCTTTAATTTCAGAAAGAACAGTCACCCATGTTCTAATCAAGCACGGCACTTATTAATTGGCCAACACATATCTACTTCCTTAACTTCATTAAATAAATAACAACTCAATTTTAGCTTCTATCTCCAGGAAATTTTTCAGGGAATCTCATGATAGCAATAGTCTTACAAGAAAGTTTTTATTATGGAAGAAATTCAACATGCTCATTCAAAGGTGCCCCAATATTTTGATACAGAAAAGAGATGCTCACTGAACTGATGGAGCTTTTATTTTCCTTGGTGAGGTTCCTATAAATGCTGTCAATTTGGCTTTGCCTTTTTGCTTAGGTATTAGAGGAAGACACATAATATTACATTACATTACTATAATGAAGGATGATTTATTAGATTTATTATTAGAGCTTATGAGGATGTGTGTGTGTGGGGGGGTGCTTTGTTTAATGCTTCCTCTACACATAGCTGGTGAAAAAGGTAAATAGAGAGCAGAGACACGTGGTTTCAAAGCAGCATTGTCTTTCCTCTGTAAAGTGGAAAGGAATGGGAAAGGGGTACTTTCAGAAATACCCCCAAATGATAAAGTGCGCATCATTCCGATGACACCATTGATTTAAAATAGCTTACTGGCCATTTGAATTTCTTTGTATTCATATTTTCCAAGTCATTGGTGGGAGTGGATCTTTGCTCCCCATTTACGGTGATGTGCACAGAGGTAAAGCTGATGTGGGATTGTGAGTAGCAAGATGGAGCTGGGGATGGAGGAAAGAAATCCCCATGTGTTAGGAACCTACTGTGTGATGACGGTCCTAGCAGATAGCCAGCAAGTTAGAAAGATGGGCATATGGAGAGAACAAGAGGTCAGGGGCAGACAGCTGAGTTAATCATACTCTTTCTTTCATGGTGCATTTTCATCATTTTGGCCCACGGATGGTCCTCTCTTATTTATATCTACTAATTTATTCCTTTCAACTACATTGCTCACTCTTACCATTTTTCCCTCCATATGAAAACATGTGATTTTACAGATCAAGTAACTGAGGTTGAGAAAAGTAAGTGAAGCAGGTTTTTCTAATATCCCACAACAAATTGACACAAGTGCCTGGATTTGCATTGGGGCACTGAATGTGCCTACTTTGTAAAATCCTCAAAGACGCCTTGTAAGAAAAATTTGGAACAGACAATGGGATGGGTTTGTCTTACAAGTACAGCATGGTGTTGGGATGCTTGGTGGGGAGGCGGAAGGCATATTAGCGGCCTATGTGAACCACACGTTAAAAGTTTTAAGACCCTGTATTTTAGACTAAATTATGAGCCTTTGGTAATTGTGATTAATAGAATGTTACAGCGAGCTTTTCAGAACAAACTCAAGGCTTTCCTGAAGAGGATGTTTCCTAGGTGAGAAGCGCAGGTGGGGGAGGGGGTTAGCAGCAATTGCCCTAATTAAGTGCTATAATCAAACTTCTTCTCCTCCCTTCCCCACCATTAACAGTCCAGACCTAAGACTCTGAGTTCTGTCTCTATGATTATTGATTAAACAGAGCATTTCCCACTCCCCTTTTTTTTCCCACATGAATCCATTTTATGGTCATATATAATTTTAGGATATTTGAAAATATTTTGTATTTTTATGTTATGACAATAAAAAACTGGCTTGAAGTTAAAATATGTTTTACTTGTGATCAGTAAATTATGATATGTTATTATATAAAGTTAATTTATTATAACCTTAAGAATATTCATAATACATAAAGATTTTTACTTTATCCATTTAATAGTTGACAGTTGTTTTATATTTAACTTTATAATGAAATTATACTGGGAAAGTAAACATTGGTTTTAGACCTAATGTGTAGAACTATTGCATTTGGCACTTAAAACACAATTGAGCTGTTTGTTTATTTTTTCATTTGTTTCCGAATGATGAGATAAGGGAGGTGGTTGCAGTGTTCCATTTGCAAGCACGTAGCATATATGACACATTGCTTGTAAGGATGGAGTTTATTCCCCCAAAGTGAAAATCAAGTTGGATATGATCATCACTAAATTTTCTCTTTTTAACATTGGTTTGCAAAGTGCTAGAGACACCTTGATGTGTTCTATGAAGATTTCGATCAGATGAACGCAACTTAAAGATCCGGAGAAAATGAACACACATCAGTGCTCCTTATGCTTCCTGTCTTCACCCAACAGCATATTATAAGTATAAATTAAATAATACATGACTGAATAAAGGAATGTAAAGCTGTACAGCAGTACTCAACTGAGGAAGAGACTCAGTGCCTGGGTCATTTAATTCATACCAAATGATGTACATATTTAATGGCAAGTCAACACATATGGAGAACTTGCCACGGACAAAGCACTTTATGAGATTAAACTAGTTTGATTTTCACAATATCCCTATGAGTTTAGCACTTTATTGCCCCCATTCAGCAAGTGAGAAAGCATAAGCTCATAGAATAATAGCCACTGAGCACTTACTGTGTGGCAGACACTCTTCTAAGAACTATACATATATTTTCTCATTTAATCCTCAAAGCAACCTTATGAAAGGGGTACTGTTGTTATTCCCATTGCATGGATAAGGAAATTGAGACATAAAAAGTGAACGTAGCTGTCTTAGTTTGCCATGGCTGCTATTAAAAATGTATCACAGACTAGCTGGCTTAAATAGCAGAACTTTATTGCCTCACAGTATTGAAGGCAGGAATCTGAATCAAAGTGTCAGCAGGAAGGACCACACTTCCGAATTCTGTGGGGTTGTGGAAAAGACCAGTTATCCATGATGTTTCTTGGCCTGGGGCATACATAATTCAATCTCTGTCTTCGTCACATCTCTCTCACTGCCAGCCTCCTACTTACAGTGTCCAAATTTCCTCTGCTTATTGGAAATTAATATTAACCAGTCATATTGGATCACATATTGTATTAAATTAACCAGTCATACTGAATTAGGGCCTACCCTAATCCAGTTTGGCCTCATCTTAACTAATAACACCTTCAACGATCCTATTTACAAGTAACTGCACATTCAGGGCTTAGAACTTGAAAATGTCTTTTTGGGGAAAACAATTCAATCCATATAATAACTCATCCAAAATCATATCATCAACTCATAAACACAGCCAGAAATCAAAGTCAGATCATCTGTCTCCAGAGTCCAAGTTCTTACCACTATATAATGCTACCAAGAGGCAAAACCAGTATTCAAACCTTTTTATCCAATCCTGCAAACTTGATACTTGATATCTATCACCTACCTATCTATCCATCTATATCTATCTATCTATCTACTATCTATCTATCTATCTAGCTTTTTATCTACTTATCATTTATCTTTGCATTTAAAAAGTAACAGAGGAAACAAAATTGCTATTACCACTTGTAATGGTGTGAATTTAAGAGAGCTCACCATCTGTGGTTGGTAAACCCTGATCCCGTGTCATCACTCTATCCAGTTGAGAAGAGCCTCTCATTGTTCCTTCCTGAAACACTCTTCTCTTGGTTTCCAGGACACCACCATCATTTGATTTTCCTCCAACATGTGTGGCCACAAAAGCTCATCTTTCTTTGGTAATTCCTCCTTGTGGTCCAGTCCTTTAAAAGTTGCCGTGCCCCAGGGCTCAGTCCTTGGATTGCATTTCTTCTCCAGCTATACTCCCTCCCTTAGTGCTCTCCTCTAGTCACATGTGTTCAAATGCCATCTCTACATGGAAATCTCCAACCTGGTCCTTTCCCTGAGTCCCAGACTCATATGTCCAGTTTCTCACTCTTATCTAGATATGAGAAGTCACCTTCATGTAGCATGTGCTCTGTAAATATTCCATTAATTAATTAATACTAGTTAAGGTCTCTCATCACTTTAGTTATTATTGAATCTGAGAATGGTTATACAGTGCCCATTTGCCATTTACAATTTCCTGTCTAGAGCAGGGCAGGAATGTTAAGAATATCTGGTCAAAACTTTCAACTTGGTCTCATAAGGTATAAATGAGTTTCCCTTCACACAATTTAACCTTCTCTGAGACCACCACGTTGCCCATAAGAACCTCAGTTTTAGGTCTGGTTATTGTATTCTATAGCTTGAGGGGACTCTAAGATATGCTGATAGAATGTAATAACTGATTTAAAATTAAGAGTAAATTAAGATTAGTTTCTAAGTTCAGGTGTTCTAATGAGCAACTCTTCTTGCTAGGTAGATGACAGTGGCATTAACTGGGAAAACACATATGTAGAAAGAGTACGTTACTAAAGTGTGTAGCTTGAAAAGAACACGAGTTCAATTTTGAACTTCTTGAATATGGTATTTCTAAGAGAGAAGAAGTCTGCATGCCTCATAAGTAGCTATAAATGATACTGAAACTGAAAATGGAAGACAGCGCTGTAAAATTGAAAGGGATTTTTTTAAGCACATAGATCATTGTCAAAGCCTTGGCGCTTGATGTGATCATCCCAGGAGAATGGAAAGACGGGGAAAAAAAGAAAAGAAAAGAAAACGCAGTTAAGGAACTCCTAGAAAACACAAGCAGATGAAAAAGACCAAGTGAATAATACTATGAGACTCAGACTGCTGGGAGTAAAACAAGAGCAGATGTAAGAAAATAAAAGCGTGGGAGAAAAGCCAAGGAAAAGATAGTCTAAAGGTGAAGGAAGCAATGGACTCTAACACTTGATACAAACAGGAAAGCACAATAAAAACTTAACAGAAGAAACTGGATTTGGTAGAAGTGTGGTACCTCTATTGAAAGTAGTTTCCAGAGCGATGGTGCAGTGAGTTAAGGAGTGGATGGAAAAGTAAGAAGTAGAGGGAAATAGATGGTAATAAAAGAAAGTAGAAACTTTGACTATTAAATTCATTGACTATTTATTGAGCACATACTGTATGTCTGTAACTATTCAAAGAACTGGGCACACAGCACTGAATAAAATAGATGGATAAGCCCTGTCCTCCTAGTGTTCCATTCCACTGAATTTAATAAAAGTACATGTTTTTATTATATACAAGAGATGATTATATGTATAATACTAAATTACTTGAGACTTCTTTCTTGTATTGTACTGAATTTATAATTTACAGCTTTTTTTTTTTTTTACCAGAATTTGTTTTCAAAATAACGACCAACTCTTTTTCTATAGTTCTCAATAAACATGGATATAGGAATATAATATGAACTATAAATTGGAATAAGGAATAATAAGTGATAGTTTGATGTGGTAGATAAAAATAAAAAGGAAAGAGAAGGCAGGGGAGGGAAGGGATAGTAGGAGAGGGGAGGAAAGCAAGGGAGGAAGGAGGACAGGGAGAAGAGGAGAGACTTTCATTTTACTTTTCTGACTCTCTTCACCTACTCTCCTCCCCCACCTCTTCTTGGTTCATTCAAGTGACACCTAGAATGATCAAATGATACCTAGATTGGTCTCAACTCTTGATGTTTCACAATACAATCTTGGTTCACCCAGGATACTGACAACATATATCTTAGCACACACTCACTTTGATTCTGCCTGAACATTTTTAAAATCAATTCCAATTCTTCCTACAATTTCCAGAATTACTGATATCTCATTGTTCAGTATTAGGAGCACACAGAATCAGAATTACCATTTCCTTCTCTGCCCTCCACCTGTTCTACCCAATACAGCTTCCAATACACAAACACATACATGCACACATACATACGCAAACACAAAACACATACACATATACACAAACACACACAAGCACACACTTTCTGTAAGCACTAAGTGTGAAAAATATATCCTCTCTTTTCCTCTTCTCAGTGATAATTACTCCATTTCTTTATGGTATAAAGAGCACACAGGCTGAAACCCTCCCAGCAAAATGTTATCATTTGCTTTTCAAAGCAGGCACAAAATTAAAAAGCATTGTGGGTAATGGAATGCAAATGAGGAGAAGCTGACACCTTCTTAACAAAGGTAAAGTGTTAATAGGCACCTGGAATTCATTTGGGGAATAAGCACTGGACTCCGTAAATGAGAAACAATTCCAGCACCTCATTCCCTGGGCGGGATGGGGATGAACTCATAGCATGAACGTGGTTCTTAAGCCTGCACACTCTGATTGTCTCTCTTGGGACTATACTCAGAAGCATGATGAGCACCATCTCAAAAACATCCATTTCTTTCACTTGGATAAAATGATTTAACCTGAAACTGAATATGAAGTTGGTGACATCAAGTGACCTGGTGATGAACCAGATCTCAGGCAGAAATTGAGCATGAGAGAAGAACAGTGAGAAGTAATTGGGGCAAAAGACTGGAGTAGGAAGGCAGCAAAACATCCGTGCTAATGTCCTTAGTGTGCCATTTCTTTGTCCTTGGTCTTAATTTCCTACAGCTGAAAAGTGCACATTCTGATAGTAACTCCAAAAGAGTTAATGCCAAATGTTTGTCTTTTCTAAAGAAGTGCACTATATATGGTCACTTAAACTATTCCTTGTCCATAGAAAAGCCATTTCAAGGAAAATACGGGTGTGTGTGTGTGTGTGTGTGTGTGTGTGTGTGTGTGTGTAATTAGCTCAGTGTGATGAATAAGTAATATGCACATTGGACACCTATTTCTAAATACCATCTCCACAGGAAGGAACCAGGGCACCTTGAGAAAATGAGTGATTCTAGCACTGAATCAGGGCGAGTACAAACTGCACCAAGAACACACTGCTGTGCAAGAAGATAAAGACATACTCAAAGAATGCACGGGAACAGTGAAAGGATATAGAAGTCAGCTTGAAGGGCTTTTCACTGCCCACATTTAAGACAATTTAAGCATCAAAAGAAATAATTATAGTAATGGATTATAACCCATTGAAGAAAATAGGAGTCCATGAATTTACAGAGATATAAACAAATAAATGAATACTTAATTAAATGGGTGGGGGGAAGGAAAGGAATAGCTCATCCTTATAATAGATGCCACTACTAAGTGTAGAGGAAATGATGGGATTGGAAAATCACCATTTGGCATCCACCATAATGATAATTGTTTCAGGCAGCAACTGTATTCATCTACCTAAGTCTTACTCTC
>JAQZBX010013010.1:0-40422 GCA_029593785.1 Cabassous unicinctus
TGCTTTTAGTTATATAAAAACACCCTGGAAAGTTATACAATTTATTTTAGAGGGAGTAGAGGAGAAATTCATATTCTTGTAAAAGAAGAATGGCTAAGACTATTAACAAAAACAAGACTAAGACAAGAAGCAGGTTCAGAAAAAATGGAGAGAACCTGACACTTCACACTCACCTCAAGATTATTCTCTTGATAGGAGGGTTAAACTCTGAAGTAGAGCATCAGCCAACACAGAGACAATTTGCAAAGACCATGAAAGGTGGTCTTTGCATCTGTTTTTGTTAGGTCATAGAACATAAGTTCATATCACTAGCTAGCTATACATTAGAGAACAGGCAGTGCAAGCACTAAATCTTTGATTAATAATTTAAATTATTAAAATGTACAGTATGTAACAAAAGATTACAAGAAAAGGAAAGAAATGTAATATGATTGCCAATGCAACAAGAAAAAAAATCAAGAACCCATTAAAAAGAAGGCAAGACTTTGGAAACATGGGACAAAATTTTTTTTTTTTAAAGATCAATATGCTTATGGAGATCAAAGAAAATAGAGAGAAAGAATTAAAGAATATCAGGAAGAAATGAATCAACAAAATAAGAATCTCAATAAATGGAAAGACATTTTAAAAAGGAACCAATAAGAAATACTGGAGTTGAAGACCACAATAACTGAAAGGAAAAATGCCCTAGAAAATTTCAACACCATATTGGAGCTAGAAGAAGAAACAATCTGTGAACTTGAAGTCTAAACAATTGAAATGATTCAGAATGAGGAGCAGAAAAGTAAAAGAATGAAAAGTAAAAAAATGAACAGAGCCTAAGAGAATTGTGTGACATCATCAAGCATACCAAGATTTGCATTATGGGAGTTCCAAAAGGAGAAGAAAGAGAGAAAGAGACAGAATGAATATTCAAAGAAATATTGGCAGAATACTTCCCAAAAAACAAATACTTAAATATGCATATTCAGAAGAACAGAAGAATCTCAACAGGAAAAATTTGAAGAGAACCATGCTCAGAAACAAAGAAGTCAAATTGTCAAATGCCAAGGATCCTCATTCAGTTATGAACCTGGGAAGCAAAAAGCAGCCTGTATGTACAAGACAGTCCAAATAAGAGTAAATATCAATTCTCATCATTAAACATGGAGGTAAGAAGGCAGTTGGACAAAGTATTTAAAATGCTAAAAGAAATCAATCGCCAACCAAGAATTTTATGCCTGGTGAGATGGACTTTAAAAAGTGAGGGAAGCATTAACACATACCCAGATAAACAAAACTGAGGAAGATCATCACCACTAGACATGCCAACAAGTAATGCTAAAGGGAGTTCTTCTGTCAGAAAGGAAAGGACAATAGACAGTGGATTGAAACAGCATAAAGAAATTAAGACTTCTACTAAAGGAAACCATATGGGTAACTGCAAATGACAGTACTATTGTAACATGTTTATTGGTATGTAACTCCACATCTGACATCGAAAACTTCTGAGATGCAAATGCATAAAATGTAATGATATAGCTATGTTTTGGATATACAATGGATAAAGATGGAATTTGTAATGACTTCATAAAAACACACGTATGGAGAGAGGGATATATAAACACTTTATGTTTATATTATTGAAGGTAATTTGGTATCAAATCAAACATGATGATTGTATAACATTGTGCTTGTACTTAATGCCAGTGAATTGTTTACTTAAAAATGGTTAAATTGTAAAATTTTCTGTTACGGATATTTACTACAATGCAAAAATGTTTAAAAGCAATTAATTGGTTATTGATATTATTGGGAAACATCATATGGAGATTTTAACTCAATTTTGCAACTCCTTTGCCCATCAATATCAGCATTATCAAATATTTCATTGAAATCAGTCAAATTAATCCTAACAGGTACAGCAGTATTACACGAAATGACAGGTAAATTATTTCTTAATCTACTATCATTTCAAAATAAGTCATTTAAAATTACAATGGTACATTCTTGGCCTTCCACACAAAATGATCCCCTGCCAATATACCAAATGCTGTCATGGAATGGGGTATGAATTAAGGACCAAGTCTCAGTTAATTATGGATTCTGTATGTCTCATAGTCCAAGATAAATGCCTTACTTCATACTTCAAGATTCCTATGTTGTTGTCAGTGTGAGGTGCAAAGGAAGAGTCAGACAAGTTGATGCATATGAAGCAGAGGGCTGCAGCTCACTCAGGCAAAACAGCCCCAAGATCACTGTGACCCTCTGCTTTATTCAGCTTACAACAGTGCATAAATTCTTCCCCTCCAATCTTGCTCTCCCACTGTGTTTCTCTTACTACAGCAAGAACACTGCCTTCTCTGGCAGTCTACCAAGGGGCATAAGTATAAACATTGTTTCTAACCCTAAATGCCTAAGTCTATCTAATATCTCAGCTTGGTGCATGGGAGGGCTACCTGTTTGTGAGTTCCCAGACAATCTTTCTTGGGAATTCAGAGGGAATTCTGACAATAACATCTGTGTGGTGAGTTCATTTCGCTCTGCCTCCTCCCACTGATATCTGCAGTATGCAGTGTCCTTGGAGACATTTACTAATGTGTCTCTGCCAGCAAGCATGCTTTTTGAATGCTTAACCCTTTATGCTCTGACTGTCAGCATCTTCTCCAACATTCCTATGCTTCTGCTGCCCAGATCCCAAGCCATTGTCTTTGAGCTTCCTATGCATCCATTAGGAAGGACGTTGATCACATCCCCTCTTGGGTCAATATGCATAGTCATATCCATCATTGCATCCTATTATGCTGTGTAACTATCTGCTATTTTTATATCAATTTTTCTACAACTCATCATCCTTTCACTTCCTCTCTGCAAAATATCCCTTCAAAGAGGCCTTTGGTCTAAGCTCAGTGGCAAGGCCCCAGGATGTGTATATCCATTGAGGGTGTTGTGCCACACTGATGAAGGATGGTGGTGTGGGATGTTGTTGGAGGTGTGGGAGGTGGGGAACATGGGAATCCTTGTAATTTCTGAGTAATATTTAGGTAATCTAAGCACCTTAAAAAATATATATATATATATAGTAACATTTATGTAAGCAAATGCACATATATGCATATGTATTTATATATCATTTTACAAATATTGGTATGTATTGTGAAAAATTTTATTTTTACCCACAATAAAAAAATTTTAAAAAAATAAAAAAGTGAAAAAAGTATCAATAACTCCACTTTCCCACTATGATTCTATTTAGTAAAGGCAATTTCTGCTTGGACTCCTAGACCTCTGCAAACTTCTCCAGGGTTATTTAGACATCTAGACCAATGATTGTTTATCTACCAATTATACTGTTTCCAAAAATGTGTTGATTGAGAAAATTCAAGTATATGTTTTGGATCTGGAAATATTAAGTTTTCCAGGATAATGTCATATGGATATTAACACCCTCCCCAATACAGTTTAGTTTCAGTTTGACAAAGAGCTTACCATGGGCACCTCCAGCAATATTGGAGCCAAGAACAGCCCATATAGCCCTTCCAAAAATTACATTGGTTTCTATTTACATGTATTCTTTACTTTGATAATTGTGCTCAATCTGCAAAATTAAGGTCAACAAGTATTGGGGCATAAAATTCAAAGACAAAGTGGGCATGTAGCAGGAAGGCATGCATGTTGGTGCATTTCTCAAAAGGCCAACCTTCATTTTTAATTGCACATTGACCTGTGGCTCTGCTTTTGAACAGAATCATTTTGTGCTTCCAGATGGCAAAATTTCTCCCATATTCTCTCCTAAGACAGGTCTTTTATAATAGATATAACCTATACAACGAGAAACAAAAGAAAAACATTATATATTTTTTCTAACTCATGCCCCACAATGTGTTGTTAATGTCATTGAGACACATCCCAAAGATGTGAATCATGCTTAAGAACAAATACAATAAATCATGCCTCCTAGGTTTGACTCTACTATTTACTAACTAGGCAAAATTGGACAAGTTTCTCAAACTTCTTAAACCTCAGTTTTCACATTTGTACAAAGGGATGATAAAGTACCTAGAATGCTTTTTAATTTCATGGGGACCCATATTGGTTCATTAACTCTCAGGAAAGGAGTAAGTTTCTGCAACAAATACCTTCACTTTTATGGCTACCTGTAAATATAGCTGAATTATACCAAAGTAATATTAGGTTTTCCTTTTTTTGTGTAATTCATATATTGCCTCCCATTTTATCTGCAATTATTACTCCATCATAGATTTGAATTAAATTTCAACCAGATCCTTTACCAGGGTTCTTAATCCAGGGTTCTTTTATCTCCCATTCATATAATGCAATTTGTCAGAGCACTTTGCCAGTCCATAGCCTATTAACATTCCATTGCTTACTGCCCAATAATCAGTAAAATCTTTATCATGTCTCTATTGTTATCATCCTGTCCCTATGATGCCAAAAAGAGCACTACTCATAATTCTGCCCATTGAGTAGACTTATCTTTTCCCTCTTTAATGAACTGGTCTTTCTGCTGATGCTTTTTCAGATTGGGTTTTGCCAAATCTTTATTTTTTTTTAGGTACCCATCCCTCAAACCCCAGATCTTGTATGTGGGAAGCCGGTCCTCAGCTACTGTGCCACATTGGCTCCCTTGAGTTGTTTTATCATTTGTTTGCTTGTTGCTTGGCTTTCTATTTTGCTCCTAGGAGGCATCGGGGACCAAACCTGTGACCTCTCATATGAGAAGCATGCTTTCAACTGCTTGAGCCCTGCAGCCACCTCTTGAGCTACTATCTATGTATCATTCTACCTGTTAGGAAGCCTTCAATAAGTGATCATGCAAAGAAACTCATTTTGCTGTGGCATTAGGTTACTCCTCAGGTTGATAAAATTTAGGGCAAAAGAGCACAAAGCAACCTGTATATGGGATGAGCTCCTCCTTTCACATGCTGTTTAAATTACATTTTAGTAATAAGGGAATTTTATTATTTTTTTTAATCTGGTGGAGTAATTATCTGATAAAACCCAGGACATACAGGTATTTTTCTTCTCAAAATAATGTTATATCCTTTAGTAATTAAAGAGGTTTCCATTAGTCCAATAAAAAGCTGGCAACTACTTTTCAAATGGTGTGTATTTTTTGCTGGGTCAGGTAACTTTCCTGTCCAAATGGAGATCTGTGAGCAACTCACATATTTTCCACACCCTATGTTCCTCTCTTGATTATGCCCATTCTCTCATATATCTTCAACCTCTTTCTAGCTCCTCTTTATTTCTCTGTCTCTTCTGTCTACCTCTCCCTCTTTACTAGCTTCCTCCCACTATTATTAAAACATGATCAATTTCTCCCATACAAAAAAAAAAATATTCATCCTACTCCTGTGTTCTCCTTTAGTGACTAATTGGAAACTTTTAACTACTATTTTTTGGAACTTCCAATTTTGGAAAAGGAAACTGTGGAACAGAAAAGTTGAGGTCATTGCCCAAGATCAAACAGATTATGCAGGATGGAATAAATGATAACCAAAATGTAGTAGTAGTAGATACATCTGTCATGTAAACATTTCTCTATTTAATTCAGAATATATTTTCCAACTATTTGCTATGGGTAATAAAGTAGTTGTATGTGTCACATGACATCTTTTGGTATTCTGCTCAATCTTTTTTTATTTAAGGTTTTTTTCATAGGTTCATGTAAGTAAAATGACATGCATTAAGTCATAGAGTAAGTAGTCAAATTGGTAACCATTACCAAGTTCATGAATTTAGTGTATAATTTCTGTAGGATCCTACCATATCCCACCCATTTAGGCTGTCCCTTGTTTTAACTCTGAACTTCTACTTTCTCTGCACCAGGAAATTCTCAGAATCAAACCTTTTTATACCATGTTCAGGTCATCTAAATAGGACACAAACCTAAGAAAGGAAGATAGGAGATGTTCTCATTTCTCCAACCTCACTTTCCTGGTCAGCTGCAGCACATGGGATCTTTCTTAGGAAGATATCCTTCCTGCCACTCTTAATTGAACCAAAGTTCCTAAACAATTCAAACCTGATCTCAGTCAACACTTCCTCTCCCATCACATCCAGTGGGTAGACACATCACACCATCAGTGTCTTATGAGGTACAAGAACATAAAGTCACAACTCAAGATTAGAAATCAGATCTGTCTGGAGTTAAATATTGATGATACTAAGTATTAGGTTTTTCACATTGGTCAAATGATGCTCAAAGTCAGCATAAATTCCCTCCTATATATAAAATTTAAATAATAATACCACCCTCATAGGTGTTATATAAGACTCTGATGAGATATCTTACTTAGTAAAGTAAAAGATATAGAGAAAGTATTCATTATTTGTTAGATATTTTTGTAGTCACATTTCCACTGACTCCTACAACATTTCTTGAGAAAGTAAACTTCATTATTAGTTTTATTTATATAGAAAGAAGATCAAAATACCATAAAAAGAATTAAAAATCATAATGACTTGTGACTCAGTATTCAATTTTGCAATACTTGTCCTTTCTTCTCTCTTAAGTTTTCTATTTTTCAGAATCCTACTAAGCATAAGAGAAAAGAAAACAAGTTACATATATAAGTTAAGAATTCTTGCCAGAAATATGGGTCAGTGACACCACATCTCCTTTCTTGTGCAGAATAGAACAGGTGATAATGTGCCAGGCATCATTCTAAGCTTGTTACACACATTAGTCCCCATAACCAAAAAATATACCATTGTTTTAGATACTTTATCATCCCTTTGTACACATGTGAAAACTGAGGTTTAAGAAGTTTGAGAAACTTGTCCAATTTTGCATAGTTAGTAAGTAGTAGAGTCAGAACTAGGAGGCATGGTTTATTGTACTTGCTCTTAAGCATTATTCAGATTGTTAATCTCAGAGAGCAGTTTATCTGGCTTACATGTGTCAATCCTCAGGGCATCAGCAGTAGAATAACAGTTTTCACTGGCCTCAATGTGTTTACATAGTTTATTGGACAGGTATTATTAGTATTGTTTTACAGACTCTGACTAGTTCATGCACCCATACTCCCATGATAGCATATTCTTAAGTGCCTTAAGTCCCAGACTAAAAGATCACTTCCAAACCACACCGTAGAGGCTGACAACCCAGCTCAGCTGACTCTCCTTCACAACCTTGATCATAGAAGCTACAGCCACAAGAAAGAGCAGGAGGAATTATTTTTGCTGTCATCTTGGCTGAAGTCGCTTATTCTAATCCTCTGGGTACTGAAAGTTTTGAGCATCCTTAACTGCTTATGCTTGAGAAATATCTGTTGAAATATTTCCCTGCAACCATACATGAAAATATTAGTAGGTCTAGACTCTGGGGATTCCTGAATATCGAAGACCACATCAAGATAAACAACCATGCATTACAGATGCTGCTTGGTTCTAAGATTCCAACCATTTAGAGACAGGCACTGAAGTAACAAAGGAGCTATCTCTAGATTTAGCATGGGCTTAGCACTGGCTGTCTAAGAAAAAGGATTAAAGCAGATTTCAGAGACCCGATAAAACAGGGAAACTTTCTATGTGTTGCTAAATTCATAAAAGCCTTAGTTTTTCTGCTTTAACGTAAGTTGCTATTTTGGGGGTTTAATTCAAGTTAGAATTCTTATCAAGTGACTGTTACAACATCATCCACCTGATCACCAAGAAAGCAAGAATGAGCAAATGTGTAGGGAGAGGGCTTATGGAGAGATTTCTTCCATTGGTTAGGTTTTCCCACACCATAAATTTATATTGAATTAAATTCTTTGGAAGTTTTCTGATTAAGAAATTAATTATCTGAGCAGGGGTTAATGTGAACCACACAGGATAGTTAAGCATTTAGTGCAAAATTAAACTCAGTACATGAACTCAGAATAATCTTTTTCAAGTCACTAATTAAGAAAAAGAAATACTTTACATTCCATGTTATGCTGTGTATTTTTTAATAAATATATCACACCTGCACCAAAACATGTGCCCACAAGAATAATGTTTCATTTTTGTTTTTTATTTCAATTCAAGCTTACGGACCCCTTGTTAGGAACCCCTGACTTAAGGCAAAAATCAGTAAAGCTGGGAAGCAGCAGAAAATGATGGGTCAATGATATCTGTAAATAAAATCCCTTGTTGTGGAATGAACACTGTTACTTCTCCAAATGCATTCAGAGAGGTAGATACAATATTAGTATTTTCACTCAAGTTGACACTAGAGTTCAATTTACAGGTATGTGATATTTAGACATGTGTTTAATTATGAATAATGGATGACATAACCGGTTTACTTAGAAAAGAAGTCATTGATATACTGTGACTCAGACAATAGACAAAAAAGTAAAACCTTTTAAAATTATTTTACTGATAATAAAAGCAGTATATTTTCTTTATAGTAAATCAGTTCAGAAAATCTATGAAAGAAGTCTGTAAAAATTGCTGTCAATCCCAAATTCAGATAATTGTTATTCACTGTTTAGTGTACTTTTTAGAGATATTTTTCCAAGTATACAAGTCATTTTAGACAATTGATATCCTAATGTATATGACATTTTGGATCTTGCATTTTCCATTCAGTATTATGCATCATAATTAATTTAACTGTTCCATTTATGTAAGTATTTGGGTAGTTTTTTTATTTTTTACTATTATAAAAATGTTATGAAATATAATCTTTATGCATAAACTGCGTCCATATTTTTATCTAAAGTAGATTTCTAAGAGTAAGGAGTAGTGGATGAAGGCATACGACCAATTTAAAGCCCTTATTATATAAAGTCAAATTTATTTCCAGAACATTGTATACCAATGCATACTCACCGACACTGGATAATATGATTCTCCTTAGTCTTTGCAAGTTTGCCAGTTAAAATATTTCACTATTTAAGTTGCATTTCTGTAAATTTTGAAACAGAAAATTTTTTTTTAGATATCTCATTGTTTTGTATGAGATTTACCTTTTCATTATTTTACCCTTTATATAATGTTGTGAATAGATTTTTTTCTTTATTTGTAACTAGTATTTTATTTCCGTAATAATACATGTCTGCTATATTGTAAATATTTGTCGAGTGTGTTCCATGTCTTTGTGTATTTGAATCCATCAGTTTTGTCCTATGTTTTATACCACTACATTTTTGCTAAACATACCCTCTTCATTCAGAGACCAGGTATGTATTTATCTCTTTGCTTTGTTTTGAACAGATTTATACTTTATTATAAGCTTTTGTACATATAATTCTTTGTGTTCCTGCTTTTGGTAATAATATAAAGAAAAGACTTACTTTGATTGGAAGAATCAGTTACAGAAATGTCTTTTACTGCCCTCAGTAAAATTTATTGCCCCTCTGAATATGACATTAATTCCTCAAATAGTGAATTCTAAAATTTCAAAAAATTTGGGGAATAATGGTTTGCATCAAATTCTGTTGTATCCTTTAAAGAATATTCTTCTTCCAGAGGTGTTCATTAAAGGATCTATGGTATTCTCATACAATTTTGCTTGGATGTAGCATAAGTTCACAAATCTAAATGCTTGGGTATATCTTACTACAGCCTCATATATTCACTGAGTTCAGAAGACTTTGAAATGTGACTAAATTCTCCCTAATTTCAAATAGAACTCATATGAGGTTTTATAATCACATTGGAATAAATTAAAAATTATGACAAACTTTGCATTTTAGCATCACCAGCATGAGTGAATAGAGAAGAGCTACAGGGGAGTACATGTTTATGAATTCAAGCCTCTGTTCAATCTTACAAGTCCTATTTTATTCCAGTATTTCTATGGGAAAATGCTGTGGCAAGGACTGGGAATAATTGTGAGAAAGCTGCTTGGTATGTGAAGAGTCATAAAGCCATGAATGTTTGTGTGTGTGTGTGAGTGTGTGTAGAAGAGGGTTACATGTTCAAAATGAAACTAATAATAAAGCCCCACCTTAACTCTAGGATTTATCATCTTGGGGTTTCTATCATTCTTACTGGAAGCAAATAACACTGACAAATATTATGTTTAATCAAATTTTATCTATAACTTTTGCAATCTGTATGCTCTTTGCAGATGTATCAATTATCTGATTGGCAAACTGGATTCATGAAGCGAGTGAACAATGTGACAGAATTCATCCTACTAGGACTGAAACAGAACACGGATATGTAGAAACTTTTATTTATTGTGTTTACACTCATCTACTCTCTCACTCTAGTGGGCAACCTACATATTGTAGTGACTACCGCCATTAACCCAGCCTTGGATTCACCGATGTATTTTTTTCTGTCTTTTATGTCCTTTCTAAATGGCTCCTTTTCTTCTACCATGGCCCCCAAAATGATATTTGACTTACTCACTGAGAAGAAACTTATCTCCTTCAATGGGTGCATGACTCAGATCTTTCCAGAACATTTCCTTGGAGGAATAGAGATCATCCTGCTTACAGTGATGGCCTATGACCACTACATGGCCACCTGCAGGCCCCTGCACTACATAATCATAATGAACCAGAGGGTGTGTGTCCTCCTGGTGGTCATGTCTGGGGCTGAGGGATTTCTTCATGCCTTGATTCAAACCCTTTTTATGCTCTGGTTGCCCTTCTGGGGCCACAATGTCATGGACGATTTTACTTGTGATCTTTACCATCTGCTGAAACTCTGCTGCTCTGACACTCACATCTTTGGACTCTTTGTTGCAGCCAATAGTGGACTGATGTGTATGCTAACTATAGCACTTTGGCATTATTTATGAATTCCAAAAATAGGTATTGGAATATGTTTGTAAACTGGCCTGCTTGCATATTGTATTGTATTGGATTCAGAGGTTTCACTTTTACTTGATTAATTAATGATTAAAGTTTTGATTGGGCCATATCAGTAGGATGTTGAGTCCCCACCCACCAAAGGGTCAGGGATTCACAGAGAAAACTACACAGCAAAGCAGAGGAGTTAGTTGGACTTTTGTTGCAGGAGTTTTGAGCTGGAATGCAAGAAGTGAGCACAGAGAGGAGCAGAGCAGCTGAGCCCAGAAAGAAATGAGCCCTGGGGAAAAGAGGAACCCAGGAAGCCTGAACACTTGGCAGATGTTGACAACCATCTTGTTCCAACACATGGCAATCACTGCAATGCTCTTGGAGGGTGAGGTCTTTGGTGAGGGAAGTAACTTATACTTTCTGGCCTGGTAACTGTAAGCTTCTACCCCAAATGAATAACCCTTATAACAGCCAACAGATTTCTGTTATTTTGCAGAAGCACCTCTTTAACTGACTAATACAAAATATGGTACTGGAGAGTGGGGTCATGCTTTGCAATTACTAAAATATTAGAGCAGTCTTATAAATGTATAAGGGGTATTTCTTGGAGGAATTGTGAAATGTGTGGTAAAAAAGACCTACAGTGCTTTGAAGAGACTGTTGATAGTAATATGGATGCTAGAGAGACTTTTTATGATGACTTAGAAGTAAATGATGCAACTATTATTGGAAACTGGAGGAAAGGTGATCCATGTTTTAAAGTTGCAGTGGACTTAGCAAGATTAATTCCTGATGTTTTAGGGAAAACAGAATTTGAAAATGGTGAGCTTGGGCATTTAGCTGAAGAACTTTCCAAAGTAAACAAAATGTATGCAACTTGTCTTCTCCTTGCAGCTTATAGAAAAATGCTAAACTAGAGAGATAAGCTGAGGACTAAGCTGTTGGGCACACACACACACACAAAACAGGGCTGATTCTATAAATTCCAAGCCTCTGGAAATCAAGCCCCTAGATGATAGTGCCCCATTTGAGGACTTAACTAAACTTGGAATTTATAAGTCAGGATTGAAGATGCAGTTATCTCGGAAAGACGTGTCAAATTCTTACTATATCATGGCTTGGTATCCTGCATCTTGCATGCTAAACTGACAAGCTTTTTGAGAGAGGTGTATGAAAAAAACACTGTCAGCTTGGAATAAAAAGGACATGGAAGGGAGATATTGAAATGACTTCAAGAGAAAAACCATGGAAGTTGAGATCTGGAATTAAGAATATCGTCTTGGGCCAAGAGAAGAACCCCACTCATGTGTACAGAGATGGCAATTTTGCCCCAGCAGTTAAGGAGGGTGTATGTTCCCACCCAATGTTAGGGGCGAGTTTTGCTGTCTCAGGGTACAGAGAGGGTGTAGCACATTCCCCAAGGATTAGGGAGGTTAAGGTCACCATCCCATAGGTCTGAGAGGGGTGGGCCTGCCCCCCTTGGATTAGGGAAGGCCAGATGGTCAACTCATTGCTTTGAGTGGGTTGAGCCTGTATGCCCAAGGTTAGGGAGGATGTTGTCTTCACTTCACTGCACTAGGGGAGTTAATACTCTAACCCAAAGTTTGAGCACCCTAATGCTCTTGAAGAATGAGGTCTAGATCTTGGTCGACACCCACATGCTTGATGACGTGGAACCAAGAAAATGGCCATTGGCTAAGCCTGTGGAAAGGGTGGGTCATAATGGCCCCAAGGAAAAATAATCATCACCTTAAGAATGACCATCAGGCTTTGAAATTGAATGGAGGCTGCCCTGCAGGTTTACTGAAATGTAGAGGGCCTTTGACTCATGTTTCCCTCCTAATTTCTCCTTATTGTAATGAAAATGTTTGTCCTTTGTCTGTCCATTTGTGTATTGAAAGCAGATAAATTGCATTTTAAGTTTCAGAGATCTACAGCCATATGGGAGTTTGCCTCAAGAGAAAGTGTATTTTCTTTAAACTGATTATGATATGATTTTGTACTTAGTATTTCTACTGAAATAAGGGTTTTTGAATATTGTAATGTTTTTTTGGAATCCAGAGGGTACAGTGTAGCAGTTTGGCATTATCTATGTACTCCAAAAATAGATATTGGATTATGTTTGTAAATTGACCTGTTTGCACATTAGATTGTATTGGATTTAGATGTTTCACTTTTTCTTGCTTAAATAATGATTAATGTTTTTATTGGGCCATGTCAGTAGGATGTTCAGTCCCTCTGCCTTTAGTGGGTGGAGACACACAGAGAAAACTACATGGCAGAGCAGAGGAGTTAGTTGAAGTTTTGAGGTGGAGCCAGGGAAGTAAGCACATAGAGGAGCAAAGCAGCTAAGCCCAGAGAAATCAAGCCCTAGGGACAGAAACAGTACCAGTTGCCTAATGTCTACAGCTGGCCTTGTGCAGAAAGCAGAACAACTGAACCCAGAGGGAAATGAGCCCCAAGAAAGAGAGGAACCCAGGAAGCCTGAACCCTTGGCAAATGTGGGCAGCCAACTTGCTCCAACATGAAGGAAGAGACTTTGTTGAGGGAAGTAACTTATGCTTTATGGCCTGATAACTGTAAGCTTATACCCTGAAATAAATACCTTTTAAAAAGCCAACATATTTCTGGTATTTGCATCAGCACCCCTTTGGCTGAATAATACACTATTTTTTTTCTATTCTTATCTTCTCTTATGTCCTTATTCTTTGCTCCCTCAGAACTCACAGTTTTGAAAGACAGCAAAAGGCTTTCTCTGCCTGTGTTTCCCATATTATTGTGGTCATATTATTTGTGCCTTGTATATTTGTTTTCCTTCATCCCATGACCACCATCCCCATCAAAAAAGCAGTGGCTGTGTTTTATTCTATGATAACACCCATGTTAAACCATTTAAACTACATGCTCAGAAATGCAGAAATGGAAAATGCCATGAGGAAGCTCTGGAGCCAAAAAATGATCTTCTGTAAGAGTTCATGTGAATAGAGATGACAAAAACAAAATCCATTCATTTTTTTAATGACAAACATGGCCAATGCAAAGGATTTTGTGTTGCAGTCATAGCATATGGGCTTAAGTATATTTTGATCCCTTTGTTATCTAAATTTTCAATTTTTCAACATTCATATATTATCAGTGTTTGAATACCTGATGACAAAAATTTATTCCAAGTTGAAACTCCTTTACAAATATACATCAAAAGGAATTTGCTAATTGACATAAAAAAGTCACAGTGATTGGAATATCCATAGTCAGTAGAACACTACTGTGCAAGGCTTCAGTAATAGAATAAACAAATGGACAAAGTTCTTAAAAATACTTATAATTGTGTGATGCAAAGTATTTTGTTGAAAATGCATCATTTCAATCCCAGCTGTTAAAGTCAGAGTAGAAATAGTATTGTGAGAGTTGGGATAAACCAGAAATTTACTGGTTTGGAGGAAAGACAGAAAGTCAAAATGCAGAACTCATCCCATATTAATGCTGCTGTGTTATACAACTCCAGGAGGCAACATTTACATTGTAACTTGGCTTCTAATCGGAATAAATGATCTCCAAATACAGCTTTTTTATGATTCTGTGTAATACACAACACTAAATAGATTATTTAAACCATAAATGAGTACATCTTATTCCTCCTTCTTTATCTAAGATGAAATACAATGCTGAAGAAAATGATACAATTATACACAAAAGAGTGACAATAACAATTATGAACTCCAATATGAGCTAGGTCTTCAAAGCTTCTTGACCAATTTTTTTTTTGGCTATTCTGAACAGTCCCTGTACTACAAAATCTTCTTAGCACATGTTCTAAGTTTTGAACCAATTTCCTATAGTCCTTTTCCCATAGAATTTCCTTTATTCTCAGAAGAATGCTATGACTCCTACTTGTTGTGAATACATGGAACATCACAGATCATAATAAATTTTATCCATAATGCTTATCCCCTTAAAGCCTGACTGATGGAGTGAATAAAACATATGCAAGGTCTCCTATTTACTTTTAATCTCTCCACATGTGTTCTGCATATAGCTCCTTCTTTTCACCACAGAAGCTCTATTTTTAACTCCTAGATGAGATAACCATGAAATATATATGTTCCTTGATAGCCCGAGTAAGGACTTTGGCCCTAGAAGAAAAAAGAGTATCTGAGGGAATTACAAACTTCAGTCTCCTTCTCATTTGTGTGAAATCTAAGTTCACTCAGTTGGGGTTCTTCTGTCCACTGTAAGGTAATTCTCTCTAAGGGCCAGTCTCATCCTAACTCTGCTAACATCCTCTTATAGGGAAGAACTCCAAGTGAGCAGTTAGGTTTATGGGAGTCAGGCCCTGAATTAGTCATTAAGTGTTTTGCTCATGCATAGTCAATAAGTGATTCTCTGGAACCAAAAGTGTTCTTACTTCTTGCTCATGAAGTTTTCAATGGTGCATCTTTATGAGAGTGAACAGGATGCCCAGCTCCAACCCTCATCATTGCCTTAGGTATGAGAACTGTTTAAATCCATCATGCCAAGGACATTACACCAACCTATGTGATTACTAACAAGGTTACAACCACTACACATCAGAGTCTGAGGGAGAGGAAATGCAAGTGGAGTCTTCTTCCTCACAGAGTTCTTCTTTCTCCTCTAGGTGTTTTTTACTAGGAGGCTGTGCTGACCATGTTTTTTCTCAATGACTTTTGCTTATTGTACAGTTCCTAACTATGTCTACATTATACTCCATCAATTGAGTAGAAGAAAGGGCTGCTCTATTTCTCCAAATAGATTATGATATACTCTCTCCTAGGTGCTCATGCAAAAAAAAAAAAATTGCATCTATGTCCTTCAAGTCACTCAACTGGGGGTTGAGAACATCTGGCAATCCCATATCCTAGGTCTTCTCAGTCAATCATTAAAGAAAATGCCACAGTTTCCCAGTGTTCAGGCTGTACTTGTTTTGTTTTAACAGTGAGCAATATTTAAAAGAGATTTAACATAATACTGCATAATAACTAAATATATAATCAGAGTAAATTGCCATATCGAAAGACTAAAGATATAAAATCATATATTCATCTCAACTGATACAAAAAATTATTTGAGAAAAATCAACTTCTAGTTATGAAAATAGCTGTTGGTAGAGTAATAAAAGAAAAATTCCTCTATATGATAAAAAGTATCTCCAAAAATTTACAGCTAATACTAAAATAATATATACTATTTAATTCAATTTTCAAAACATTCAAGAAAAGGCAACTATATAGGGACAGAAACAGATCAGGTTCAACAAGTGCCTGGAAGCAGGAAGAGGGTTGAATGCAAAAAGGCACAGGAGAATATTTTCAGGTAATGAAAATATTCTATATCTGGATTGTGGTGTGATTATACAGCTTACATGTTTGTCAAAATTGTACCTTATTAAACTTTTTAAAATCATATATATTACATATGTTCAAACAACAGACCCTTTGATGATTAATAGAAAGCAAAATACCATTTACAATAGCAACAGAAACAACAAAATCCAAAGAAACTAAATTTGTCAAGAAACATGCTAGATCTATATGAAAAAAATGTAAAGCATTACTGAAGTGTATAAAAGAAGCCTCAAAATCTACTGTGTTCATGGTAGGAATCCTCAATTCTCTGAATGTATGAATTCTTTTTAAAGATCTTCTTAAATCAAATTTGATTGAAAATACTAACTGAACTTTGTTTTGTGACTAAACTAAGTTATTTTAAATTTACTGTGAAACAAATATGCAAGAGTTGGCATAATTCTAAAAAAAGATGGCATACTTGTTATCAAATACCAAATTGTATTATAATCTTAATGCAAGTACAATATGTGTGAAGTTGCACATGAATAAAGTGATCAATGAAACAGAATAGAATACTGAAATGTATCAGAAAACATGGGTAATTTTAAAATGCCATAAAGTTGTGATTTAAAAAATGGTGAAAAGATAGTAATAAGCAACTATATGAACAACCATCTAGGAAAACAGGTAAAATTCAAAATCTATCAAACATCTTAACATCAAAATAAATTTCAAATGAATGAATAAATTTAAATGTGAAATATAAAAACAAAAGAAAAATACTATAAATTAAATGCTAAATATGTGGAAGAATATTTTGGTGAAAATGAAGCCAGGAAATTCAGTCTAAGTAATATATACAAACCAGAAAAATTTTGATTGTGCTGACTAGTTGAATCTAAAAAAATTTTTTTCTACTAGTTAAAAATATCAAAAAAAAAATCATAAGGTGCAAAAATTACAATGATATGTATATATATGGCATAATATCTTAGTATATAATTAATTCAAGAAAATCAGAATGGACAAAATACAATAAAATAGGTAAAAGCAATTTTAGACAATTCACAAAGAAACACAACAAAAACAAAATGCGAAATGCTCAAAACTCAATTACGTTTAAAGAATTTCAATTAAAGTATACAAATAAAATACAATGTCTCTAATTATATTGACAAATACCAAAAATGGTTGTACTTCAGATATGAAAATACTTTTTCATTTCTTTAGTTACATGCATTTTTAATAGATGTTAATTTTAAAGACCAGAAGCAGTTAACTTACAAAATAATGATAAATATTTGAATAAGGTGTATTGTAAACAATCTGTTATATATTCATTCACTGGACACACATTTATAGAACAACCTTGTTGCATCAAGACTTTCAAAAACATTACACTCCCAGGAGTCACTGAAATCCCACTCACTCATGTAAGGTCAGGGTCTACTCCTTGTCTACTATTCTAACAATAATTTCTCAGTGATAATGAACATCCCGTGATGAAATCACTGATCAGCTACTTGGCAATTAAATATGCTTAAATGTCTCCCTCCTCACTCAATAGCCTTATTTTATATGCAGTGGTAACCCAAAAGCATTATTTTACTAGGTTTGTTCATAAACCATACCATTAGTATGCATGAAGAATCAGTTTTACCTTATTGAATTTTTCCATAGCATTCATGTTATAGAAGATAAATGCATATACAAAAAGATCATATCTTATGCTAAAGCATATTTCTAAAACAATAGAATTGTGTTTTTCTAAAACTAGAATGGGTCCTTAAATAAGTGATGTTCAAAAGTCTAAGTCATACTTTGCACATATGTAATATAGAATATTAATAGCTACTCATTGACCTTTTGTGACTCTAATTATGTAAGGTATATTAAAACATAAGTAACAGAGTGCTTGGGCTAACAGGGATAATCACTTCCTTTTTTAATAAGGTATATGAAGTTCAAATTACTGCATATAAACATTCATGATAAATTAGAAAGAAAATTCATTTTTTCATTCAATTGATTCCATTAAAAAAGAGAAAAAATTTAATGAAAGGAAATAATGACAAACTCTCTTCTATCACCCATGTATTGGAGAAAACTGGGATGGTAACACTATTCCTGAAAAATAAGTATAACAGATCATTGGAAATTATAATAGAAAATTCCATTTACAATAGCAACAGAAATAACAAAATCCAAAAGCCTAAATTTACCAAAAAAGATGCCAGATTTATGTGAAAAAAAAGTAAAACACTACTAAAGAGTATAAAAGAATACCTGACTCAAGGAAATGAATTACTATATTCATGGATAGGAATTCTCAAGTTTCTAAACTTATACATTCTTCCCAAATAAAATTTAAAAACCTAAATCAAATTTCATTGAAAAGTCTAACTGAAATTTGATTTGTGATTAGACTAACTTATTTTAAGTTTAATTTGAAACATAAATATTCAAGGGTTGGTATTAGTAAAAAATAGTAATGAGGGAACACTAGGTTAATCAGACATCAAAATGTACTCTAAAGAAAATGCAATTATATCATGTTAAGTGGTACACAAATAAAGTGATCAGTAAAACAGAATGTAGTATTGACATGGATCCAAATACATGTAACATGTTAGAATGTAATAAAGTTGTGATTTCAGATATGGTGAAAAGATAATAAGAAACTATGGAAAACAACGATCTAGATAAACATTTAAAATTCAATCTCTATTGAATCCCTTATATCAAAATAAATTCCAAGTGGATGAAAAAAAAATAAAATGTAAAATATAAAAACAAAAGAAAAATGTTTAAAAAATTAAACTTTAAAAATTGGGAATAATATTTTGGTTAAAATGAAGTCAAGAAATTCTTTCTAAGCAAGATATAAAAGCCAAAGAAAATATTGATTTCTCTGACTATGCAAATATCAAAAGTTTCTAATTGAAAAACAGTTAAAACTAAATCACAAGATGGAGAAATAAAAATTACATATATAATCATAAAGGGGATAAAGCTTTACTATATGATTAACTCATTTGTTCTTCACTTTTTTAACTCTTAAAGTGTAAACTTAGTTTGCTGATTTTAGAACATTCTTCCTTTCTGATATATGAAATATAAAATCTTATCACAATCTGTCATTCAGTGGTAACTGCTATGTATTTTTTAATAATATCTTCCATTCTTTTTCTCTTCCTATACTCTCTTCTTCCCTGCCCTTTCTCCCCAAATTCTGGTGATGCTCAGATTCATTCACACACATTGTAAATATATATTGAGCACTTACCATGGACCATTCTCAAGACTGAAGGTAACTTAGGAGAAAAACCGGAGCAGACAAAAATCCTTGAACTTATGGTGCTGATATGTTAGTGTCCGCCAAAAGCTGACTTTTACAGAATACTTCCAGTAAATCAGACACTGTTGTAAGTGTTTTAATTGTATTTGTTCATTTAATACTTACAAAACCCTCATGAGGTGGTGAATTTATAAGGAGGAATGTGATCATTTTAGGTGAGGATGGTGATGGTGTAAAAGCTCTTTAGTTCTATCTGATGTTTAAAAAACACAAATGCAAATGTTTGTCGTGTTAGTCTTGACTAAGGAAATAATAGCAGTAAAATAGTAGTTGACCTCTGGAAAGCACATTATTTTTCTGTGAAGTTTTCCTATACCACATTAATCTATGTTAAATTAATTACCTTCCTATAAGAGTCCTTGTAAGTATGTGGAGGCTGGTATTGTTGTTCAGTTTTAAAGATAAATGGAATGTGAATATTCTTGCTGATCTGATTTTGTGACAATCAAGGTAGACAAAACATTCGCTATATTAGAAACCATGCTTGTGTCCCCAGACCACGTTTTTCTCCCTAGGTCTGGTTTTTAGAATGCTGGTGATAAACTAAGCCTGATTTATTATTATGGCCATCGTGTATGGGAAAAGACTGTAGCTTTGGGTATCCTTGATCAAACTTAAGAGATATAGCAGGGGGCAGATGTGGCTAGGGTGGTTGGGTGTCCATCTCCCATATGGAGGGACCTGGGTTCAATCCCTGGGAAAATACATGGCACGGGTCCCATCAAGCACCATGCGCAGGTGCACTGTCAGTCCCTGAGCACAGGTGCACCACCAGGCCCTGCGAGTGGGTTAGCCACCAAACCCCATTTGTGGGTGGGCTGCCAGGCCCCATGCATGGGTGCACCACCAGGCCCTGTGCACAGGTGCACAGTCAGGCCCCACGAGACACACAGCAAGATAATGACGTAAACAGAAAGTGACACAAGGGAAAACCAAGAGGAGATGCACCAAAAAAAAACAGGAACTAAGGTGGCACAAGCAGTAGGATGCCTCTCTCCCACATTGGAGATACCAAGGATCGAATCCCAGTGAAGACAGGAGAAGGATGAGAAGAGAGGGCAGAAAATGGACACAAAGAATTGCCTAGCAAATGGACACAGAAACACCAAAAATGGGGGGTGGGAGATTAAAAACGGATAAAAGTAAATGAATAAATAAATAAATCCTTTAAAAAATGTATAGGGGAGGAAGATACAGACTGTAGTTAGTAGTAATGCTTTGATGATGCTTTTCATGGTTTGCTAACAAACGTTTCACAACAATACAGGGTGTTTGTGGGGGGGGGTGATGTGTGGGAGACCTGTATGATATTATGCATGTTTGTTTTGTAAGTTCACGATGTTTACTGAACACTTATAGTTTATGTATGTGCATGTATGAATGATATACTTCAATAAATTGTTTTTAAAAAAAGATAAATGGAAAGTGAGAGGCAAAATTACTTACATAAAGTTACATTCATGGACTTCTGGTAGCTAGTTTAGTTCTCTTTCTACCATTATCTTTGTAGATTATTTTAAACTAAAGTAATGTGTATGGCTTGCATTTGCGTGCATGCAGACCTGTTCATGAAGTTGAAGACAGGTATGTAAGGGCAAATGTGTGAACCCCTGGGTGCACACGCATAAACATGCATCCCTAAACTTACTGGAGAAATTTTACCATTCTAGGCAAAGTTCAAAATTTAACTACTCAATGTTTAATGTGATGGTGAGAGTCCTGGCATCTTGAAATTCTGACTCCTGTTGACAGGAGGTTGTCCACCTCTGGGGACCATTTTAGGATGGGGGATCTTTGCTGTGCTTGGTGTGGCAGTGGGTCTTCTTGCTGCATCCTGGGGATGGAGAAGAGGGTAAATTGTGAGCTGTGTGGTCTGACAATTCAGCTCTGAGGGAAGATGCCATGGAAAAGTGTGGTATTTTTTTTGTTTTTTCCATGAGCAAGAAATCTGTTACGAGTATTCCTGTGCATGTGAGAAACTTTTCCTGTGATACATACTTCGGAGAAGATTTGCTGTGTTATGAAAATATTGAACTTTACCAAAAAAAAAAAAAAACCAAATTGTTTTGAAAGTAATTAGACCAATATTCACTCCCACCAGCTAGCTATAAGAGATTCTTTTGATCTACATACTTGCCAGCACATGGTACTTCCAGGACTTCTTAATGTTTTACAAATCTGGAGTTTGTAATTTCATGATTACTAATAAGGTTGAACATATTTTCATGTTTCTTGTTATATGTGCTTCCTTTTCCATGAAATGCTTTTTATATCTTTAGCCTGTTATTCTGTTGAGTTGCTAGGATTCAAAAAGAAATTTGGCATATATTTTGGATATCAATCCTTTGTCAGTTGTATGTGTGCAATTAGCTTTTCTAGCTTGCAGCTTGATTTTTCACTTCATGATATGCTAAAAAAATTTATTTTCAATTTAGTTAATAGTTTCCAATTTTCTGCTTTCATTAGTGCCTTCTGCGCCTCATTTTAGAAATGTTTTTCTTAAGTCAAGTTTGGAAAGATATATTCTAAAAACTTAAATTGTGTCTTTTCCATTTAAGTTGGAATTCAATCTGAAATTGATTGTTGGATTTGTATGAAGTGAGTCAATTTCATTTTTCCCCATATGTTTATCTAAATGCTCCTGTATCATTTATGGAATAGTCATTTTCTCCACTGATCTTCAATGCCACTTTTGTCATATATCAACTTTTCGTATTTGCATGGGTCGGTTTCTGGACTAATCCTATACTTTCTTAATTATTGTGTTTTTATAACATCTATTTTTTTGTATTATATATTTTCTTTTGGAAACATATATATAACACATTTTCCATTTTAACCACTTTCAAATTTACACTTCAGTGGTATTAATTATACTGATAACACCACCATCCATTACCAAGACAGTATTCATAACCCCAAATAGAAACCTTGTACTAATTAAATAAAAACTCCCCATTCCCCTTTCCCCCTGGCTCTGATACTCATTAATCTCCTTTATGTCTCTATGAATTTGCTTATTCTAGATATTTCTAATAACTGGAATCATACAATATTTGTCCTTTTATGTCTGGCCTATTGCTTTCAATAAAATGATTTCAAGGCTTCACCTTATAGTAGCATGTATCAGAACTTCATATCTTTATATGGATGAATAATATTCCATTCCATATATTTACCACAATTTGTTTATTTCTTCACTGGTAATAGTACACTTGGGTTCTTTGCACCTATTGGCTATTGTGCATAATTCTATTGTGAATATTTTTTTACAAGTATCTGTTTGAGTTCCAGTTTTCAATTCTTTTGGATAAATACCCAGAGGTGGATTGCTGGGTAATATGGTAATTTTATGTTTAGCTTTTTGGGAACTATAGTAAATCATGATCTCTGGATGGACAAATACTTCTTAGGATGGTCTAATATGTTTTAGTCCCTTTCATCTTTTAGACAATTTTAAAAGTAACTTCTTGGAAGGAAGGCAAGAAGGCATCAGTTTAAGTGAACATGCACCATCTCTCTCACAAAAGACAGTTGATTTGGGACAGGATCCTGCCCAGCTGAGCTGTTCTGCGAGCCCACAGAGTAGGTGCCTTTAGGGCATTGATCTGGAGGGAGATAAACAGGGAGATAGATTGCTCAAGATAAAACCAGAACATAGAAAACAGCAAGGAAATAGAACAAGAAAAAAAAAGTGTTAAAGAGAAAAGAACACACACACACAACCAGCAGCTAAACAAAACTCTAGAGCAGAGAAAGAAGCTAATCAAATGTAAAAACCAATCAAGATAAATGATGACCAGAGGGCAACAAAAAATACAAACATTACTAAGAAACAGGAATATATGGACCAGTCCAATGAACAAACTAAAAACCAGGAAAAGATGCAGAACATTGAACAACTAATTAGAGCTGTCCAAACAAATATCATGGACCAATTTAATGAAGTGAAATATGAGATTAAGGATATTAAGAAGACACTGGGAGAACATACTGAAGAAATTGTAAACATACATAAAAAGATAACGGATATGATGGTGATAAATGGCACAATCCAAGAAATCAAAAAGACACTGGAATCATGTAAAAGCAGATTTGAAAAGGCAGAAGGCAGAAATAGTGATGTGGAAGACAGTACATTTGAGATCAAACAGATAGTAGAACAGATAGATAAAAAGGTAGAAAAAATCCAGCATGGATATAGGGATTTAAATGACAACACAAAACACACAAACATATGTGCTATAAGCATCCTAGAGGGAAAAGAGAATGGAAAGGGAACAGAAGGAGTGTTGAAGGAAATAATGGCTGAAAACTTCCCAACCCTATTGAGGGAGATGGACGGACATGTCCAGGAAGCACAGCGCATCCCAAACAGTATAAATCCTAACAGGCCTACTCCAAGACATATACTTGTAAAAATGTCCAATGTTCAAGACAAAGAGAAAATACTCAAGGCAGCAAAAGAAAAGAAAACCATCAAATACAAGGGAAGCTCAATAAGATTAAGTGCTGATTTCTCATCTGAAACCATGGAGGCAAGAAGAAGCCACAGGCAGGCTGCACACCAGCGGCTCCAATGAAAGTCCAATGAAAGGTCCTTGAGTTTCTGGGAGAAGCTGGCTGTCCAAAGACAAGCTGGGAAATTCTCTCTGAAGGTTGAAATCACTTCTCCTTTTAAGGCAGTAACTGATTGTATAAAAGCATCACTCATTGCTGATGCAATCTCCCTGATTGATGCAGATGTAATCAGCCATCCATGCAGTAAATTCACTGGTGATCAAAGTCCATAAATGTTCTTGTATTACAATTAGCTCAGTGCTTGCTGGACCAAACACCTGCACACAATTACCTGGCCAAGTTGACACATTAGCCTAACCATCATAGTCCACCACTTGTCAACTCGGAAACAATACACATTACACTAAACCACACTTAGTCTCTAAGTAAAAACAATAAGAGAAGCATACATATTTATTTCTGCCTAATAATGTTCCACTCCCCTGCATACAACCAGAAATGCATTAATTTCCCACAGAATAAGGTGCAAGCCCTTGGGTAATATTCACTCTTAAACTTGACATCCTTAAATATTTGATGTGAAATTAATACAACTTTTCATATGATAGGGGAAAAGGTTGGGGAAGAAAATGAAGATATTTGTTTTGTGTACATATACAATCATACTCATAATGAAATAAGGAAGAAGGGTTCATGATTATTATAGTCCTCATTTCTATAACTGGTCACATGGTCAAAGTTCATATTTACCACTACCTTCTTCCACTACCCATTCCGTGTTCCTGTTTCCTTCAGCAAGCACTTCAGCCGGTCGTGGTTCTTTGCCTGGTGGGGTGACCCAAACTTTCATTCCTGAATATTCTGGGCCATTGTTAGTCCTGCTTGAATTGGTTTGTTGCAAATTTACATTGACACTCAAGATAATTCCCAAGTCCTGAAAAAGCCCCTGTATTACAACTGCTTTTCCCTCTCCCTGCCCCAAAAGCATCCAGTGGTCACTGGCTCCACCTCAATGTTGTAATTTCTTCTATTACTTGAATCACAATATGTCTACAACAGAATACCATTAAGTCCACTCTAGTCCATATCTCTTCCCCCAATCCTGAGGAGTTTGGGATGTTGATGTCCACTCCACCTCCAAGTGAGAGGGGGCTTATATCACATGTATAAGATAAATGGGATTATCCTGTAGCTGCAGACTCTCTCCATTCTTTGGGATGGCCATTGGAAAGGACACTAATTTAAAGCATATAGAGCCTCCTGGAGAACATTGCCCCAGCCCTGCAAGGTATTGACACCTAGTTGGCACTGTAAATGAGTACTCAAAAGCCATTCCACCATTGTATTAATCCAGCTGCTTCAGGGTGATGGGGAACAGGTTAAGACCAGTGAATTCCATGGGCATGTGCCCATTCCCACACATCATTTGCTGTGAAATGGGTTCCTTGATCAGAAGCAATGCTGTATAGAATGCCATGGTGGAGGATAAGACATTCAGTAAGTCCACAGATGGTAGTTTTGGAAAAAACATTGCATGCCAGAAATGCAAACCCATAACCCGAGTATGTGTCTATTCCAGTTAAAACAAATCACTGCCCCTTCCGTGGTGGAACTGGCTTAATGTAGTCAACCTGCCACCAGGTAGCAGGCTGGTAACCTTGAGGAATGGTGCTATATTGGGGGCTGAGTGTGGGTCCCTGCTGCTAGCAGATTTGAAATTCAGCAGTGGCTGTAGCCAAGTCAGCCTTGGTGAGAGGAAGTCCATGTTGCTGAGCCCTTGCATAAACTCCATCCCTACCTCCATGTCCATTTTGTTCATGAGCCCATTGGGCAATGACAGGAGTGGCTGGGGAAAGTGGCTGAGCATTAGCCACAGAGCGGGTCATCTTATCCACTTGATTATTAAATTCTTTCTCTGCTGAAGTCACCCTCTGGTGAACATTCAAGTGGAACACAAATATGTTTATGTTTTTGTCCACTCAGAAAGGTCTATCCATATACCTCTTCCCTAGACCTCTTTGTCTCCAATTTTCCTATCATGTTGCTTCCAAGTCCCAGACCATCCAGCTAAACCATTGGCAACAGCCCATGGATCAGTGTACAAATGCATCTCTGGCCATTTCTTCTTCCAAGCAAAATGAACAGCTAGGTGCACTGCTCAAAGTTCTGCCCACTAGGAGGATTTGCCCTCACCGCTATCCTTCAAGGATATCCCAGAAAAGAGCTGCAGTGCCACAGCTGTCCACTTTCAGGTGGTACCAACATATCATGCAGAACCATCTGTATACCAGGCCCGAGTTTTCTCATCCTCAGTCAGCTGATTGTAAGGGACTCCCCAAGAGGCCAAAGCTGTGGGCTGGGAAAGAGAAGGTAACATGGCAGGGGTGGTGACCATGGGCGTTTGGGCTACTTCTTCATGTAACTTGTTCCTTCAGGACCTGCTCAAGCCATATCTTGTATATAACACTGCCACTTTATTAAGGAGTGCTACTGTGCATGCCCAACTTTATGGTTTGGTGGGTCAGACAATACCCAGCTCTTAATAGGCAACTCAGGTCTCATGATAATTATATGGCCCATGGTTAAACATTCAGTCTCTACTAAGATCCAGTAGCAAGCCAAAAGCTTCTTCTCAAAATGAAAATAATTATCTGCAGAGAATGGCAAGGCTTTGCTCCAAAATCCTAAGGGTCTGCATTGTGATTCCCCAATAGGGGCCTACCAAAGTCTCCAAACAGTATCTCTATTTGACACTGAAACTTCCAGCACCACTGGATCTGCTGGATCATATGGTCCAAGTGGTAATGCAGCTTGCATGGCAGCCTGGACCTGTCCCAGTGTCTCCTCTTGTTCCGGTTATCAATCAAAACTAGCAGATTTTCTGGTCACTTGGTAAGTGGGTCAGAGTGGTACACCCAAATGAGGAATGTGTTGTCTCCAGATTCTGAAGTGGCTAACTATGTGCTGTGGCACTTTTTTGGTTGTAGGAGTGGCCAGGTGCAACAGCCTTTTACTATAGAAGGGATATTTTGACAGGCCCTACACCACTGTATACTTAGAAATTTCACTGAGGTGGAAGGACCCTGTATTTTTGTTGGATTTATCACCCAGTCTCTCTCAAGCAAATGCCTTACCAATAAACCTAGATTCTTTGCTACTTCTTGCTCAGTAGGTCCTATCAACATGATGTCATCAATATAATGGACCAGTGGGATGTCTCTTGGGAGGCAGAGACAATCAAGATCCCTGAGGACAATATTATGACATAGGGCTGGAGAGTTGATATACCCCTGAGGCAGGACAGTGAAGGTATACTCCTGGCCTTGCCAGCTGAAAGCAAACTGTTTCTGGAGGCCCTTACTAATGGAAATTGAGAAAAAAACATTTACCAGTTCATCAGCTGCATACCAGGTACCAGGGGAAGTGTTGATTTGCTCAAGCAATGATACCACATCTGGGACAGCAGCTGCACTTGGAGTCACCACCTGGTTAAGTTTACAATAATCTACTGTCATCCTCCAAGATCCATCTGTTTTCTGCACAGGTGTTAGCCATGCCCACCTTACCTTTAGCGATTTACTGCCAATACTTTTTTACCAGACTGAGATCCGATCATCAGGACAATGTTTAAGGATTCCAATTCCATTACAGCCCTCCATATAGTAATATCTGGACTGAGGGGAAGAGCAACCACAGAGCTCTTCAGAGAAGATGGAGGTAGTCTTACAAATTTATTCCTCACAGTCCTTGTTAAACATGTGTCCTCTGGACATTCTTGAGGTGGGTGGGCAGGTCTCAAATGGTAAATCCATTCTAGCATTCCAATCTCTCTAAGCCTTTTAATCCCCTCATCTCCTGTATACCAGGGCAAATCGGGCATCTCAACATCAGACATGCTAGGCCATCGTTTGGTCCATGGTTCAGTCAGCCACACAAACAAACTGTTAGAGCCCTTTCTAACCCCTCAAGCTACAGCGTTGAATCCAGAATTTCTTCTTAGTGGGCCCATATCAGAAAATTCATCCTGATCCAATACTATATTCTTTCCACCATTATCCCATACCCTTAGTATCAATTCCCATACTTATTCCCCTGATTTCTGTCTATATAAGTTGGAAAACTCATGCAGCAATTTCAGAGTATAGTGTACATTCTCATGGGTCACACTTTGTATTTCACCTTTGGGGGCTTGTTGTGATTTTAGTCTAGTAATAGGTCTCGAAGACAAGAGGGGTGGTGGGTGTGGGTAAGGAGAAGGATTAGAGATGTCTTGCAGGCTACTGACCTAAGGGCATTCCTTTGCATTTTATTCTGGAGAGACAGGATTAATCTCTTCAGGCAAGGGTTGGAAAGCAGATTCCTCAGGGCAAAGTGGGAGTTGGGCAGTGCATGCTGGAGTATGGCTGGTACCTTCCTCGTGGCTGGGAGGAGGTCCAGACTCTCTGGGGCAGGCTGGATGCTGGGTAGTGCAGGTTTCAGTTTGACTTGTACCAACCTCAGGGCTGGAAGGAGGTCCGGACTCCCTGGGGCAGCCAGGAGGCTGGATGATACAAGGTTTAGAAAGTGTGGGCTCCACACGGCAGGCCATCACAGGTTTTTCTGGTAAAGTCTCAGCAGAATTTAGGGTTCCAATGTCCCCACCAATATTATCATCATCCCATATATCTCCATCCAAATCTTCAGGGTTCCATTCCTTTCCAATCAATGCATTCATTTTAATTGCAGAAACCCTGTGAGGTTGAGATTTTAGTTACCTCTGTAAGTCTGCTACTCATACAATGAGATTCTGGGATGATTCTCAGATAGCTCAAGTCTGTGGCTACAGGAGACAAGATTTTCTTTCAAGGCAAATGTAGAAACTTTCATATCATTCATGTGGCATTTAAGTTTCAAATTTGAAGACTTTAGCTCATCTCTTTCTTTTGTAACTGTATCCAGAGTATCTAGGAGGAGCCAGCCAGCATCATTATATTTTTGACTCCACTAAATTCTGTTAAGTGTTGAAAACACTGTCACCCAGATCCTTGCTTCTTATAAGCATGGAAGTAGGGGAATCCAGTGATGCTATTTTGCATATCTCTATTGCCAACTCACGCCTTGGACTGTTAGCAACCTCTTCATTCTTGGAAAGGCAGTCATTAGTAACCTTGACTCCAATTAGAGTAGAGAGCCAATTACAAACTCCCAGAACCACCTCAGACATACCAGTTTAAGACTCTGTTCCTCAATGACCACGCCCAGTACCAGCTGTATTAGTCAGGTTCTCTCAGGAAACGGGATCAACAGGAGATATCTGTCAATAAGATGAGATTTTATAAGTGTCTCTCACACAACTGTGGGATGCACAAGTCCAGGTTCCGCAGGCAGGCTGCAAACCAGGGGCTGTGATGAAAGTCTGATGAAAGTTCCTTGAGTTTCTGGGAGAAGCTGGCTGTCCACAGATGAGCTGGGAAATTCTCTCTGAATGTTGAAATCACTTTCCCTTTTAAGGCATTCAACTGATTGGATAAAAACATCACCCATTGCTGATGCATTCTCCCTGATTGATGCAGATGTAATCAGCCATCCATGCAGTAAACTCATTGGTGATCAAAGTCCATAAATGCTCTTGTATTACAATAAGCCCAGTGCTTGCTGGACCAAACACCTGGACACAATTACCTGGCCGAGATGACACATTAGCCTAACAATCACTCCATATAAGCAGATTGAAATTTTAAAAAAATCATATTGTGATCTCTATAGATGCAGAAAAGGTATTCGAGAACTTACAGCACTCTTTCCTGATAAAAACACTGCAAAAGATAGGAATAGAAGGAAACTTTCTGAACATGATAAAGTGTATATATGAAAAACTCACAGCTAACATCATCTTCAATGGCGAAATCCTAAAAGCTTTCCCTCTAACATTGGGAAAAAGACAAGGATGCCCACTATCACCACTCCTATGTAACATTGTCTTAGAAGTACTTGCTCAAGCACTGAGGCAAGAAAAAGATATAAAAGGTGTCCAAATTGGAAAGGAAGAAGTAAAAATTTCACTATTTGAAGATGACATGATCCTATACATAGAAAGCCCTGAGAAATCTGCAACAAAGCTTCAAGAACTTATAAATGAGTTCAGAAAAGTTGCAGGCTATAAGATCAATGCTGAAAAATCAGTAGCATTTCTGCACACCAATAATAAGCAATCTGAGGAGGAATCAAGAAAAAAAATACTATTTACAACAGCAACTAAAAGTATCAAATACCTAGGAATAAATTTAACTACAGATGTAAAGGACTTATATACAGAAAACTATACAACACTGGTAAAGAAAATCAAAGAAGACTTAAATAAATGGAAGAATATTCCCTGTTCATGGATAGAAAGACTAAACATCACCAAGATGTCTATCCTACCCAAACTAATTTATAGAATAAATCAATCCTTGTAAAAATCAACACTATGTTTTTTAATGAATTTGAAAAACTAACTTTAAAATTTATTTGGAAATATAAGAGTCCCCAAATCACCAAAGACATATTGAAAAAGAAAAATGAATTTGGAGGTATCACACTACCTGACTTCAAAACATACTACAAAGCTAGAGTGGTCAAATCTTCATGGTATTGGTATTTGGGAAAGGACACCCCTGGGGCAGGCTTCTTGGGAGTGTTTGAGTGTTCATTTTGTGTTGTATCAGTGGGTGGATACCCACATAATGAGTAGGAAGGAGTTGGACTCCCGTCTTTGGGAGTACTGATTAGTTCAGAAATAGCGAGGTGGGAGTCTCTCAAGAGCAAGGTTGGTTCCTAATAGGGGAGGAAAAACCAGTGTGTGAGGACCTCTTGTTGCAAGCAACTATGAATCATGTCATCCAATGAGTCAAGCCAGAGGTTCATTGTGGGACCTGGGGGATGGGGTGGGAGGAATAGAATAGATCAAACAAGGGTATTTAGTGGTCAGTGGAAATGTTCTTCATTGCCATACAGTGATGGACACAGGGCATGGTAAATACCATCAAAATTTATAAAAGTGTACTGTCTAAAATGTAAGCCATAGCGTAAACCATTGACAATGTTTAGTAGCTATGTTTCACTATTTGTATATCATTTATAACAATGCTCCATCCACATATAAAAAACTATTAATATGGGGGGGAGGAAATGGGGAAGATTTTCTAAATAAGAGTCTCCTGTATTTTGTGAGTGACTTTCCTGTGACCTAAAACAACTTTGAGGACAAAATGATAAATAGTGAGACACTGGGGAATGAGAGGGTGAATTTGCCACAGTACAGACTGGACACCAGATATTGCAGTGATGAATGGCAAAAGTTCAAAAAAAATTTTTTATGTTTTTCATTTTTTAATATCCCAATCTTTTAATTTAATTTTATTTTTAGTTTTTAAAAATTTTCTGTATATGTAATCTCTTACATTTAATCTTATCGTTATTATTTCATTTTCCTAATAATTGTATTCAGATTTTAATGGCTTCATCATTGAAGAAGCTTTGGATCACAAAAGGGTTGCAGCTGGAGCAGGAGAAGATCATTGGTGTGGGATGTCAGGGATGGGGGATGCATGGGAGGAAGTTCACATGAGCATAAATATAAGGTATATAAAAACATTTGAATGTTCACGGGGCATTGTTACTGTGGGAGGAGAATCACTCAATAAATGAGAGAATACTGAATTCCCATCCTGGACAGCTCTGCCACATTCTCTAAGGGAGCAGCAACAGTCCCCCAAGTGCAGGGACAGTGACTGGTGAGGGAGGATGATCCACTGATGGGCCCTTGATTTTGATGACTAACCTTATGAGCCTTTGCTTTTGAAATTGAAACTTAGCCTACTGTTGTGGGGTGTCTAAGGGTTGCCTCCTGAGAGCCTCCTTGTTTCTCAAATATGGCCTCTCTCTAAGCCAAACTCAGCATATGAATGCATTACTTCCTCCCATTGTGGGACATGACTCCCGGGGTTAAGCCTCCCAGGCCCCTAGGGATTGCTACCAAGCACCAACTAGCTATGAAACTGGAAAAAGACCTTGAATAAAAGGGAGAAAAGGTAAAGACAAATGAGTTCATATGGCTAAGAGACTTCAAAATGAGTCGGGTTATCATCCCAGTGGTAATGCTTATGCACATCTCAGTAGGACCTCATAAAATTCCAAAGTGGATATCATCCCAAATAGTGGGGCTCCTGAGGGCTCTGGAGACACCAAGGTCCTATGTGGGCAGATAGCTCTGGAGTTTTGTGCCTTGCCAGTGGGCCCTACTTTGGTGTTTGTGCTCCTGAGAGTGACAGATTTAGAGTCAACTATGTCTCCCCTGCACAAGCCTCATCTTTCCTTCTATTCAAGCCTATATTTGGTGCTGGAGTTTGTAGGTATACATCCAGAGAAATGAGTCTTTGGGCTGTCCATGTGCCAGCTGGGCCCAGAAACTCAGTGGAGCAGGAACTCCTACTCTACTGCTCACTGGACTCACCCATGACAGCTGGCGGGGGCTGATGATCGACATCAGCCATCTCAGGGAATGGAGAAAGTCTGCAGCTGCAGGCAGGATAATCCCATCCATCTTCCCCATGGGATATAATCCCCTTCTCAATTGGAGGTGGAGTGGACAGCACCATCCCAGACTCCTCAGCATGGGAGGAAGAGCTATGGACTAGAGTGGACTTACTGGTATTCTACTATAGACATATTATGATTCAAGCAATGGAAGAAACTACAACATTGATGTGGAGCCAGTGGCCACTGGAGACTCTGGGGGCAGTGAGAGGGAAAAGCAGTTGTAATACAGTGGCTTTTTTGGGACTTGGGAATTGCCCTGAGTTACATTGCAATGACCGATACAGGCCATTTTATATCATCATATAACATGCAGGACTGTGTGGCAGACAGTGTGGTCTACAATGTGAACTATGGTCCATGCTTAATGGTAAAGCCCCAGGATGTGATTATCAATTACAATTAAAGTGCCACACTAATGAAGGATGTTTACATGGGAGGTTGTGGGAGGTGTTGGAGGTGGGGCGTATGGGAATCTATATTTTTTGTGTAACATATGTAATCTAAGTTTCTTTTTTAAAAAATTAAATAAACAAATAAAAATAAAAGTAACTTCTTAAATTCCACATAATAATCTATTGAAATTTTATTTGTAATTAATTGAATTTTTTATCAATTTGGGGAAAATATTCATTTTCTGATACTGATTCATCAAGTTTGTAAGTATGGAATAACTTATTGTTCAGATGTTTAATGGATGATATAGTCCTTTGCAAAATCTAAAGACATAGTTTTCTGTGTGGCCTATTAAAGAAACATTCCTAGGAGAACTTGGAAGGGGGAGAAAGCTAAACAAAGAAGAAAACTCATGTCATGTCTGGTAAAAGGCAGCTTCAACCTGATCTTGCAAGGCAACTCCAGAGTGAAAGCCAAGCCTGAAGTTGTGATTTGAAGCAATGAAGTAGAGTTTTCATACTCCTATATCCTTTAGACATTAATGACTCCTCTGGATTGGGGTTGGAGTATAAATACCCAGGCATTTTTTTCTGTCAATTAATATTGTCCAAAGGGACTTCAGTAACCTAAGGGCTGCATGTGCCTGCTTCTGGAAGTGAAAGCACATAAAAGTCATGGGTAAAAATAAAATATGTTAAAAGGGGACATGAAAAGATATGGCCAGATACTGACATTCTGCTCTACTCTCCACTTATTTTGGTGCCCTTTAATGTTTTGAAATCACGTTGATAAATTTTTGCATCCAGTTATTTTGATTAAATAAATTCTTCGGGTCCTTATGGTTTTGTTGCTACTGTAAACAGCGTCTTTTAAAAATGACATTTTCTAAATGGTTATATATAAAATTCAATAATTTAATAATTTTTACTATTAAACTCAGAGCCAGGCATATTATTAAACTTTTATTATTTATAATAATTTAGGGTTTTCTAGCAAACAATATATATATCATCTGTTAATAGTGTTGGTTATGTGTTTGTTTTTTTAATTTTCTTTTTGACAGCTCTGGGTAGGAATTCTAGCACAGTGTTAAATATGAAAAGTAAGAATGAGATGCCTATCCTCTTCCTGATTTTAAAGGGAATGTTTCTACATTTCCCAATTAATAATGATGTTCACTGTAGGTTTTCTGTATATAAATTTTACTAGGTTGACAAAGTTTCCTCTGCTCTTAATTTTCTAATAGCTCTTATGGAGATTGAATGTTAATATTATTTTCATTCAGAAAAAAATGCCCAAAATAACTTCATGAGGAGGCTTTTAAACTCATAAGTAATAAAATTAAATATAAAACAATAAGATGTCACTTAGCACACTAGTAAAATTCCTTTCCTGGAATATTTAAACTACTGATTCAATTCTTTAGTAGTTAATAGAAATATTAAGGCTTTCTATTGTGTTTTTGGTAAAAAAGAAATATATATATATATATTTAGTTCATTTCATTAAATATATTATTGAAATAAATTCATGTTTTTATTTTGGTGGTGATGGAGGGGCATCCTTGGAGAGTTTTCCTTTTTCTTGAGAGACCAGCAAAGTCAAAGAACCTAGTATAATGCTTCTGTAATGCAGTATTTGATTTATATATTGACACAGAGCATTTATCTATATGTCAGAAATTCCATATATAATACTTGAAATATTCTGAAAGAACAGTGAGAATTCTACATTGGGGAATATTTAATATTGATAAAATTATTTATTTGATTAACTTTGGCGTATTTTGATGAATTGCAGTTTATGTGAATCTCATTTAAAGATTATTTTATATTATTGGGTTTAAACTAACCATCAAGGAATCAACATATCCTTAAAAGTTTTCCTGCAAATAACCTCTGGATTGAAAATAATATAGTAAGGCAAACACAAGAAAATAAAATCCCCTATAGATCATTATACTTAAAGATAATTATAAATCTCATAATGAGGTAATTCTGCCTTATCATATAAAGTATAAAACCATTTAATTTAGCAACATAGTTTATTTCATATTTTACCATTATTATTTTTTATGTATTTAAAATACAAAAAAATTGTTAATTAAATATAAATATAAATATATTTTATTTATTTTTAAATAATAGAGATAACTTCAGAACAGCAGAAATTATTCCTATATTATCCTATGTTTGTTTACTTCCTCACATTAATTACAATGTGTAATTATTTCTTTGTTTCTTTACTTATTTATTGTCTTTCTCTCCCAATAGATTTTAAGCTCCTTAAGGGCATGGACCCTTTCTGTCTTGTCTGCTATAGCATTCTCAGCACCTATCTGGCATGTAGGAAGAATTGCAAATATTTATTTAGCACATGTTATGTGTAAGTTAGTATTCTAAGTTCTTTTTATACATTGTTTCTTTTAATCATCACAATACCCCTCTGAGTCAGATATATATATATTATCCCAATCTTATAGATGAGTAAACTGAGGCATAGAGAGGTTAAAGGCCCAAGAACACAGAGCCATAAATACTGGGTCTATGATTGGACCCACATGCTCTAACTCCAGAGTGCACTCTTCACTGCTGCTGGTAGGTGCTAGGTAAATATTTGATGCATAGAATATAGTAGTATATAGAAATTCAACTTTCATTTTGCATGACAGTAATTTGGGTTCTGGTTTTAATTAGGTCATGGAGGTCTATTAAAAGACTCGGGTTTTTTGAGTAGACTGATACATAATCTTTGAAGGGAAAGGGGAAAGGTAAGAGGTCAGCACATGTTCAGAAAATGCATGTGTTCAGCAAATCATTGCATCTTTTGCTCCCAAGTGCCCCAAAGTTTACACTGGCTATCCCATTTCATCCAGGTGGGACCTTGTTACTCAAGGGTGAATGTGATGGACCCAGGTTCAGGCTTGCTCCACAAAATGTTCTCAGTGATCCTTTACCTTGCTTTTTTAATTGTCTAGCCAGGTGCAAATTACCAGCAGAGGGTCCTGAAGCCCTGGGTGACTGGGGTCATCATAAGATGGAATGGGCCTGTACTTGGAAGTTGCTGCTTGATAGACAGCTGTCCAGGAGATCTGCCCAATTAGGCATATCTGCATCAGTCTTAGTTCAAATGAAAAACAAACTCTTATTGGGATTAAGCCACTAAGATTTAGGGTATATTGTTTCATCAGAGCATTTATAACCCATCCCAATTAATTCAGGGAGTGAACACATGGGGTTACTAATGAATTCATCCAAGAAAATGATGAAGGGAAGGGGTAGGGGTAGGGCCACTTAGGAAGACCTGTATGAGTGGCCCATCCTGTGGAGCATTACTCATGGTGAAAGGAGTTCATCTAGGCAGAGTCTATGCCAGACTGCTGGCTGCACCATAGGGCTGCACACTCACTATCCTTTTCCACAATCCTCCTTGCTACCCGAAGCCCTGAGGGTGAGCTCTTCAAAACCTTATAATGAACAAAGTTGTTAATGGGTAAAAATCTTTTGCAAAATCTAAGGCATAAAAGAGGTAAGTTTCTTGCTTTTAACAGACTTAGCTGTAGGTTGCCTCTGGGTTATGGTGTTAGGAGCTCTGAGAAAGCTTCCTGACCCCAAACTACCTGCCCAGAATACACCATTATTTCTTCTAGATTGCCACATCATGAAGGAAGGAGCCATGCAATGTATTTTCCTATTTGATACTCCCTATCCCCAAGCCCCACTGTGCACAGTGTACAGCTCAAAGGTGCTCTGTTATTCTTGGATGGAAAGATGTACAGATGAATGAAAGCCCACAGAGAAAAAGTGACTTAGATGAAGCTGTTGGTTATGTGAACTGGGTCCTAGCTCTTAATTTGAACCTTTTCCCCATCCTTTTGATACCTTCCCAGAGATGTTCCTATCTATAAAATGAGATGTTTGACCTATATAAATTCTAAAATGTCTCTTCCAGATTTTATATTCTACAAATGGAAGAAAAACTTAGTACGTTGCCTAGAGTTTCATTTTTACAGTTCCCTTATGCATTCTTTGAGAAATGAATGACTAAATGGAGGAGGAATAGAGAAATGCATGGGTCATCCTAGGCCCACTTTGGAGTAAGCCCTACTACTTTTGAGGAAAACATTTTCAAAACACTTTAATTTTTCTAATTAGAGAAATTGTAGCTTTTTAAAAAATCATGTAACTAATACACCATTCTCATATATCCCTTCCCCTCATTATTAACACTTTGCATTGGTGTGTTCCCTTTGTTACTATTGATTAAAGAACTGTATAAATGTAGTACTAACTATATTATAATGTATTATTTACCCCAGTCCATCATCCACAATAGGGTTCACTGTGTTGTCCATTCCCATGTTTTATCTATTAACAATAGTTCATCATTTAGAATAGGATTCAGTGTGTGGTACAGGCCTATGCTTTGTCAACACAAAAAGAAAATTCTGTACAAAGTAAGCATTAATTCCCCATTTTCTACTCCCCAAACAGCCCCTGGTAACCGACATTCTAGATTCTAACTATGAGTTTATTTATTCTAAATATTTCATATCAGTGAGATCTTAATACAGTCAAGGTTTATCCATGTTGTTGCATGAACCAGAACTTCATTCCTATTTGATGCTGAATAATATTCCATTGTATGTGTATGCTACATTGTTTAGCCATTCATCACATACATGTAGCATAAATGTATGTGTATGCCACATTGTGTTTATTACATTCTTTTGGCAATTGTAAATAATGCTGCTATGAACATAGTGTGCAAATACCTGCTCCAATCCCTGCTTTGAATTCTTTGAGGTATATACCTAAAAGAGGGATTGCTGGGTCTTATGGTAATTGCGTATTAAGTTTTCTGACAAACTGTCAAACTATCTTCCATAGTTTGAAACATTTTATATTCCCACAACAATGAATGGGTGTTATTATTTCTCTGCATGCTCTCCAACACTTGTAATTCTGTGTTGTTGTTGTTTTAATAGTAGCCATTCTAGAGGGTGTGAAATGGTATCTATTACGGTTTTGATTTTCATTTCCCTAATATCTAGTGATGCTGAACATCTTTTCAAGTACTTTTTAGCCATTTGTATATCCTCTTTGGAGAAATGTCTATTCAAATATTTGCTCATTCTTTAATTGGGTTGTTTGTCATTTTATTGTTGAGTTGTTGGGTTTCTTTATATATTCTGGATATTAAACCCTTATCAGATATGTGGTATCAAACATTTTCTCCCATTGAGTAGATGGTCTTTACACTCTTCTGGTAAAGTCCTTTGATGCACAAAATTTTTACTATTGATAGGGTCCCATTTGTCTATGTTTTCTTCTATTGTATGTGCTTTGTGTATATAGTCTAAGAAACCATTGCTTAACACAAGATCTTGAAGATGCATCCCTACATTTTCTTCTAAGAGATAAAGAGTCATGGCTCTTATATTTAAGTCTTTGATCCATTTTGAGTTCATTTTTGTATGTGGTGTGGGAGAGGGGTTTTCCTTCATTCTTTTACATATGGATATTCAGTTCCCCAAGCACCATTTGCAGAAGAAACAATTTATTAACATTTGAGTTGGCTTGGCAGCTTTGTCAAAAATCAATTGGCCATACATGTGAGGGTCTACTTCTGAACTCGTAATTCAATTCCATTGGTCTACATGTCTATCCTTGTGCCAGTATCATGCTATTTTGATCACTCTAGCTTTGTAAAAACACTTTAAAGCCAGGCAGCATGAGTCCTCAAACTTCTTGTTTTTCTAGATGGTTTTGGCTAGTCTGGGCCCTTGCACTTCCAAATAAATTTGATAATTGGCTTTTCCATTTCTGCAAAGTAGGCTGTTAAACTTTTAATTGGTAATGTGTGATTCTGTAAATCATTTTGGGTTGAATGACATCTTAAAAATATTTAGTCTTCCATTCCATGAAGATGGAATATCTTCCATTGATTTAGATCTTCTGTGATTTTTTCTAGCAAAGTTTTGTAGTTTTCTCTGTATAAGTCATTTCCATCCTTGGTTAAATTTATTCCAAGATGTTTATTCATGTAGTTACTATTGTAAATGCCTTTTTCTCTTCATTTCCTTTGCAGATTGCACGTTGATGTATAGAAACACTACTAATTTTTGCACATTAATCTCATACCCCATCAATTTGCTGAATTCTTTCATTAGCTCTAGTAGCTTTGTTGTAGATTTTTCACAAATGTCTCTATATAGGGTCATGCAATCTGTGAATAGTGAAAGTGTTACTTCTTCTTTTCCAATTTGGAAGCCTTTTCTTTTCTTTTTCTTGTTTACCTTGCACTGGATAAAACTTTCAATACAATATCAAATAACAGTAGTGACAGTGGGCATCCTTGTTTTGTCAAGATCTTAGAGGAAAAGCAGTCAGTCTTTCACCATTCAGTATGATGTTAGCTATGGATTTTATATATATTGTTTTATCATCTTGAGGAAATTTCCTTCTATTCCAATTTTTCTAAATGTTCTTATCAAGAAACGATGCTATATTTTTTCAAATGCCTTTTCTGCGTCAGTTGAAATGATCATGTGTCTTTTTTCCCCTTTCATTTTGTTAATGTTTTGTATTACATTAATAGATTTTCTTAGTTGAACCACCCTTGCATACTGGGGATAAAACCCACTTGATCATGGTGAATAATTATTTTAATGTTTTGTTTGATTCTATTTGCAAGTATTTCATTTAGCATTTTTGCCTCTATATTCATTAGAGAAATTGGCCTGTAATTTAATTTTCTTGTAATATCTTCAGCTGACTTTGGTATTAGGATGATATTGGCCTCATAGAATGAGTTACATAGTGGACTCTCCTGTACAATTTTTTGGAAGGGTTTGATTAGGATTGGTATTAATTCTTCTTGGAATGTTTGATAGAATTCACCCAGAAAGCTGTCTGGTCCTTGGTTTTTCTTTGTTGAGAAGTTTTAGATGATTGATTCAATAACTTTACATATTATTGGTCTGCTGAGATCTTCTATTTCTTTGAGAGTCAGTATAGGTTATTCTTCTCTTTCAAAGAACTTGTCCATTTTATTGAGATTGTCTAATTTGTTGTCATAGATTTGTTCATATTATCCTCTTATGATCATTTTTATTTCTTTGGGATCAGTAGTAATTCCCCCCTCTCATTTCTGATTTTATTTATTTGCATATTGTTTTTCTTTGTCAGTCTGGCTAAGGGTTTGTAAATTTTATTGATCTTATTAAAGAATAAATGTTTGGTTTTGTTAATGTTCTTTACTGCTTTTTTAGTCTCTATTTCATTTATTCCTGCTCTAATATTTATTATTTATTTTCTTCTGCTTGCTTTGGGTTTAGTTTGCTGTTCTTTCTCTAGTTCCTCCAGGTGTGCAGTTAGATCTTTTATTTTAGCTTTTTCATCTGTTTTAAATGTATGCATTAAATATAAATTTCCCTCTCAGCATTGCCTTTGCTGCATAAGATTTGATATGTTGTGATCTTGATTGAATTTGTCTCAAGATATTTACTAATTTCCCTTGTAATTTCTTGTTTAATCCACTGCTCATTTAAGAG
>JAQZBX010013011.1:0-19278 GCA_029593785.1 Cabassous unicinctus
AACATGTATGAATATGGTACACCTTGGACTAGGAAACATTTGCACATTTGTATCAGTTTGTGATTTAATTTGTGTCCTTGTCATATTTTTGTCAATACTATCATGTTCTTTGGTGTGATGATAAACCATAATGATAACTGGGTAAAATAAGAATCAGTTTGGAAATGTGCTTTTATTTGAATTATCTATACATAGATAATTTTACTAATAATTTAGTATTTCTGTTTGTGATTTTTTCCACCCTTTCTATTATGTAGCAAATGATTACAAAACATTTCAAAAACTTCCAGCCCAACAGCAGTGGATGCATATGTTTAGTATAATGCATAGAATATAGTTTTCTGTCATCCTTTCATGCTTATTTTTCACCCACCACTGAACAAAATTAAGTAAACAAGGCCACAGTCCTAACACTGCTTCAGTATTCAGAGAGTAGAGATTAGATTTTCCTCCATGAACTCAAGAGAAGCATTTTAGGAGTTTTCAGTTGAATTGAGCACTTCAGAGTATGGTTAAATAATTTAAGATATCTGTTGGACATCACTTCTGTTCATCTCAGTAAATTGTGGGAGTATCAGTTTCTCTTTTAAATTGGTTGAAAGGAGGTTTCGTAATAGAGCTTACAAAAGCAAGGCTGCCAGGCTTTTTTTCCTTTCTATTGAAAAGTATCCATTTTCTATGTCAAAATCTAGTGTTACTGAAAACACGCTTATGGCTAAATTGGTCTAGGGCTGGAATTTAAGTCAAGTCAATTTTGCATGAAGTCATCTTATCACCAAGTACACGGTGGGACTCAGTGGTTTTCTGAGTAGTCATGTCTTATATTAACCATTATAAATCTATTGACTTGAAGTTTGTAATATGCCATTAAATCTGTAATTCCATGTTGGTCCTCATGATGATTCCCCCAAACCTGCCTCCAAACCTGTCTTCTCTATCTTGGTCATGAACAACTCTATCATTTTTGTTGTTCAGGTCAAAGTCCTTTGAGTGATCATTCATTTCTCTGTTTTATACCTAGTCCATCAGCCAATCTTCTCAGCTCTAATTTCAATATGTATCTAGACTCCAACCCCTCCTCACTACCTCCACTGCAACCATTTAGACCAAACTACCATCATCTCTTGCTTCAGTTATTGTATACCAACTGGATTTCTGCTTCTGCCCTTGGAAGGTGTGATCTGTTAAAACAGATCTATTTATGTCCTTCCTCCACTTAAAAACCTCTGTAATGATTTCCCTGTTCCACTCAGAGTAAAAGACTAACCAGTGCATTGTCCTACAAGACCCTACAAGAGCAGGCCTCTCACTACTTGTCAGACTTCATGTTCAACTCTGTCCTTCCCCACTCTGCTGTAGTCATGCTGGCCTCTTTTCTATTCCTTAACCACATCAGTTCACTCCCACTTCAATGCTTTTACTCTTGCTGTAAAATGTTCTTCCTCTTATCTCCTTCTAATCTCGTTCAAACACCAGCTTCTCAGTAAGCCCTTCCCTGGTCACTCACTTCCCCTCCTTTGGGTATGGCCCTTTCTATTCTCCTTCCATGTTTTATTGTTTCTCCAAAGCACTTGTTTGTTACTGTGTGTATCTAGCCTGCTAGAATAGATTTCTTATGTCTTGGTCCTTGCTGTATCCCTAGCACCTAAAACAGCACGTGGGGCTAATAGATTCATTAGATATTTGTTGAATGAAAGGATGAGTGAATTTTTCTTCAATATTTTGGTTTACCAGTTAATATAAAGAGTTAAAAGAGGACATTTGACTGCTGGGGACAGCAGCCTATTTCAATTAGGAGAAAAAGGATCAGGATCATATTTTGGGGAATATGCCATTTAAAAGAGCAGAAAATATCTTGGCTTTTTGATAATAGTGACTACTTCAGGAGGACAGCTTATTTTCTTCTCCATTGTAGTTATAAAATGCTTAGGCCTGGTGTATCCCAGGCATTGAAGTTGTTTTCTCTAGAATTTGCTTTTGGGCACAGTCTCCTTTTGAATAGAATACTATAGAAAGTGCTGATTTTTTCAATGATCTATAGACCGGCTAAATATTCCAGAGATGTGATTTAAAAAAAATTACACATAGCATAATAAATAGCAGACATGAGAAATAATCATTTGTCTGGTTCTTGACATTAATATTTCACCTACAAACAAGCTGAGAATATTTTGGGATGTAGACCTGTCTAAAAGAATTACTTTTGTGTATATGTGTGTACTTTTTTTTAAAGCAGTTTTATCCACACACCATGCAATTCAACCAAAGTGTACGATCAATGATTGCTTTCTTTTTTTGTATCGTGTACATCATACCACTGAGGCAAAGCTTGAGAAAATTTTATTTGTTAATTTATTGGGTATGTGGAGACATCGTTATTTACTTTGTATGTTGCAAGCAATTTGGACCCTTTTTTTGCCTTGGAATTTCTCTCAGATACTTTTGTAAGTGATGAGCTCTCTTATGAGAATGGATTAAAATCAACACAACTGTAACAATTTTGCCTTGTAAGGTGGCTGATGCTTAATATGTTTGCCTAATTAGCTTTTGGCTAACGATTCAAACCCATTAAGTAGCTAGTTAGTCTATGTTTCAAATAAACACATCTGGCCCAACAATGAATGAAGGTTTTTCTTGTGTGAGGGTGACAGATGTGGCAATGGTTCCCCCTGTTCCCTCACTTAAATAATTAACAACACACTGGTAAAGTAACCCCAGAAAGACAGCCTCAAAGCCAGATGCAGAGTCTCAGAGCTGGATCCGTGGTCATGTGCATCATCTCATTAGCCTGCTCTGTCAGTTCTTTCTCATCTTGTTTTCTTTTTCCTGAATTACATTTGTTTTTTGAGGATTATTCTTTTAAAAACTTAGGGCTTATGGATTTTGGTTTAAAAAAGGGTCACCAAGAAGATGTTTCCTTGGAGGTGGAGACTAGCAGAGCACCCAGTAGCTGGGGCATAGGTGGGTATTTGGAAATTGATGCTATGATGTAAACAAAAGTTATCTGGATAAATCCTGTCCAGGTTTATCATTGTTGAGCCTTGTTGGAATGAGTTTTTGAAGACCTTTCTTTGAGAGAGATTCCTATTTACTAAATGTCTTTGCTTGCTATAGAGTTTTAGGCTAAAACTACAGCAAATACTTAACTATTTAACCAGAAAGAATCTAAGGCTGTTAGCAATAATGTAGCTATTTTCTATTACTTTCATTGGACACAATTTACTTTTAAAAATGGCATATAATTAAACACATTAAATCTCTACCTTGTTTAGGAGTTCATTTCTTCCAGTGATTCAGTTGCAACAAAATGTCTTCTTAAATTTGAATCAATGATGGTAGCACAACATTGCATACTCAATGAACAGCACTGAAGTATATGTCTGAGTGTGATTGAAAGGAGAGGTGTTAGGTTGTATATGCAGTGACAGAATAAAAACTTTTAAAAAGTCCATGGAACTACACTACACGACGAACCCTAGATTAAGCCATGTTCTGTAGTTGGTGGTACAGTTATAAAAATGTGCTGTCATCAGTTGTGGCACATATTCCACACCAATGCAGGTTATTGGTATAGGGTGGTATATGGGAATCTGTGTTTTATACATTCTTGTTCTATAAATCCACAACCTTTCTAACAAAGAAAAAGAAAAATTGAATACGATGAACTCTTGAAGTTCTTTAACTTTTCCTCATTCCAGGTCAATAGTCTCCCAGTTTAATGTGCAGGTATTGCCAGTGTTGCCAGGTATCACTAGTACTTGGGATATGGACTTAGTCTGACCATTGTTTTGTGAGACATCAACAATAGCACAGTTGCTCTGCTATACTTGAGATCTCAAACCTGTAATTTGGCAAGAAGAACAGAACAAATTGGGTAAATATACATAAACACATTGTGAAGATAGAAAAACAGAACAGAATGAACCAGAGCCTTATCCTACAGCTTGTTTGATAGAGATGATTTAAGGAGGCATATGGTATAGTTAAATGTGCTTTCAAAAACATTGGCCAGAATCTTCTGGCAAATATGAAATAAATATCTAAGTCAGATGAAAAAGATAGTATTAGTTCTCTTAAAAGGCACTGTGGGAAGACACGATGGTATTTTGAGTAAGAAGTAGTGGGACATTAGTATAGGGGAACAATTTCAAGCATCTGATAATGAAGGCTCAAACTTGGAATTAGGGACTGAATTGGGAATAGCATCTTTTTATTTTCCCCAACTTTGATATTTTCTCAATATTAAGCCTAATACATTTTGCTTAGAAAAAAATTAATCCACTCTCTCTTTATTGGTCTGATAAATTCTACCTTTAGCACAGCTTTTCACATAGACATTTCTTAAAAAAACATACCTGTGTATATGTATGTATATCTATACAATCCCTAATTTCACTTTCTAGTAGCAGATAATATAACCACAACTTTATTATTTCTTCTATTTCTTGAAAAATGAGATTGAGTTTTTAAAAACATGCATACCATGACATTCGTTATGCCATTTTAAAAATATAAACATTGAGATCTTCATGAGATGGATTAAACCTGAGAACTCTCTTAGTTTCTCTCTCTGCCCTCCCCTTGCCTGATCAGGGAAACATTTCTTTCTTCTTTAATATGATATATTGCTTTTGTGACTATTTCTATAAAGGTAATAAATTACCTAATCTGCACTGTTCATATTAGTTCATAAGTATTACTTTCAGTTATGATGTTGTCTTTTAAGGGGAATATTAATTAATTTGAGCACATCTAGGAGTGGCAATAAGATGTTGACAAAAAAGGAAAACGTTAAATAGGATACAATTTAAAATATTGAAAAAGATATCATTTCAAACAATGGAAGGTCTGTCATGTGAAAGATTTATTTGACTCGTTTTTTATCACTTCCACAGAAAGGAAAAATAAATGGTGGACAGTAAAAGGAGGCACATTTCAGCTCAATATAAGGATGTTTTTTCTAATTAGAATTATTTAGTGAGTTTTTAAAATTTTTTATTGAGATATATCATTTATACATGAACATACATAAACAATAAGTGTATAGTAAATGTTGTGAGCTTTCAAAATAAACATGCATAACATCATACAGAGGTCCCATACATCACCCCTCCACCAACACCTTGCATTGCTGTGATACATTTGTTAAAAACTATGCAAATGCATCATCAAAATATTACTATTAACTATAGTTCATATCTTACATTTGGTGTATTTTCCCCCCAACCCACCCTATTTTTTTTTTAAACTAAAAGTGTTCAAACTCTTGAATATGTACTTAATTCTTCTCATATATATAGTCATATATATATGATTCTAAAGTTTATATTATAGAAATTTTATTATTACTGATATATTTGACAGTTTTGGATGAAAGGCTCTAAAAAATTGGGTGATTATTTCTAAGCACCATTTTAGAATTTTATTAAAATGCACAAAGCCATTAAAAAGAGGTGATTTTCAGTATAATACTGAAAACATTTACTATGCAACTTTAGGTGTGATGTCCAGTACATCTTTAATTATAGCTTTTTATTTTTAATCTAGTCATCTTCCTCACTGTAATATGTTTTAAGTTACATATATTGAGATATCCAAAAAGAAATTATTTGATCTAAGAATCTTTCAGCCACTTTGAAAAAAGTATCCTTAGACAAACATTAATTTATATGTTTATTCATAACTGAAAGTGGTGGAATATTAGACTAGTCCCAAATATGAAATCTTATTTTTCAACATATAATCTATATTATGCATAAAGATAACTTTAAAAATCTCTGCAGAGTATTAAATACTTGCACTTGATTTCAAAATATCTTAAGTCACCATAATTTTAATAACTTTTTGAGTAGTTGTCAGTTTAATTTTCAGTATGTGAAAATTGGAAGTAATTATTTATTACTTCCAGCAAATGCCTTTCACAATTTTATTTAATTTTTTCATCTTTTTTAATGGATCATAAAATGGCAATCTTTTATTAGATACTCATAAAGTCAGGAATAAACGAATACTTTGCAAATAAGTTACTGTGGATTGAAATGTCAGCCATATTTCATGGAGTATGAAATTTCTTAGATCAGACTAGCTCTGACATATGGCACTGAGCCATTCTCCTCTTTTGGAACAGTGGTAGATCTTTAGACATTAAATAAATGTACTGTGACCATTAAGACTTTTTGAATTTATTTACTTATTTATATATCATGGAACTAGTTAATAATATCTTGTGTGAATTGAATTTAGGATACTTGAATTTAGTTTTGTCACTATTAATTGAGCATTGATTGATATTAAAATGCACTTCAAGCAATCTTTTAAAAATTTAATTTATTAAAGTTTCTTCTATTGTTCTGCTTTGAAAAAAATATTCTAAATATGGAGCAAAGAATGGATTAAGATAACTGTAAGAAATTCTTAACATTGCAGAACCAATTCATAGAAAAGGAATTTGAAAGAGTTGTCCATTCTCAGCCTTATCCTCCTTGACATCCTTGCAGCATCCACACTATTGGCCACTCCTTTTGTCTTAGAAGAGGGATTTCCCTTGTCTTTCATTATTTTTTTCTCTCTTATCTTTCTGGCTGTTTCTTCTCAGATGTCACTTCAGGCACTTCTTCTGATAGTCCCTCAACTGTTTACATTCTGGGTTGGATTGCTGACTCATAAACTCAACTTCTCTATGGCCTCTTTTTCTGCTGATCTCCAAATCTCCAGCCAAGATGTATTCCTTAGTTCTAAGCCATTTTACAAATGTTCACATTCAAATACATATGAAACTATTTGAATGCCCATAAAGACCTTAAACTTGATGACTCCAACAAGACTCATTGTACTTCTGTTCAATTTTTCTCCTTCTCCTGTTTTCTTATGCGTGTCTACCCACATACTTGCGCTTGGCAGAAACTTTGAAATAATCTTTAACTCTCCCTTTTTCCATGCGCCCCTCTCCAATCAATGTTCAAAGCCTGTCCTAACTTTTTAATCTCTCATTCTTTCACTTTTATGCCACCCTCATTGCCATTATTTTAGTTCAATTCTTCTTTTCAAATTAATTTATTTAAAATAAGAGCTTCTTAAGTGTTCTTCCTACTCTAGAAATTTCCTCTTCCAATCCATTCCCTCAACCTCAATATGCGTGATATTTGTAAAACACAATTCTGATCATATTTCTGCCTAGACTAAATCCAAGTGTCTAAAAATGGCATCCTGGGTTCTTTATGATCTTCCACTACTCTTCTTTTCAGCCTCAAGCCATATTTTCTTACTCTCACACTTATGTTGTTGGTATATTGAATGGCTTTTAATTCCTTGATTGTTCTATGCCTTTCTTGCCTTCCGGCCTGTCAAAAGTGCTCCATCTTCTTGGATCCCTTTCTAATCTGTTTTTCTAGCTAACTCCTGATTGTTCTTTAAAACTTACCTTGGGGATTCCTGTAAGAAAGCTTTGTTGATGTCTGCATGCCAAGGCTGAATTGATTTTGTCTCCCACATAGTACTCTAGTACACCTGAACATATACCTATTTTAGTAAATGTCATACTCTATTATAATTGTTTATGTGACTTCCTTTCAGTTATACCGTAAGTTATGTTTTATATGTTATTGCAACCCTATTACCAAACACAGTCTAGCTTGGCTTATTGTAAGCAGTTAATAAATGTTTGTTTAATTAACTACTAATAAAATGATTTAGTGATTGAATACATTTATTGTCAAATATTCATAAAGCAATTTGGAATACAGTTTTCTGTTTGAGGTTTGAACACACAGCTCACATAGCTGTAATGTTGGGTTTAATCAAGATAATGTTTCTTAACAGGAAGGAAATGGCATTGAAAAATTTCTTTACATGAACCTGCCTGACATTACACACAAGGCATTTTTTTGAACAATTTAGCTCTCTGTATTTTTGAATGGCTGTAGGTGGAATAAGAATTCCTTAATTTAAATGAAAAAGTGTTAGGTACCTATTTCACTTCTGCTGTAAATTCCTTTGTATACTTTATGTTGTTTCTTGCTTGGATCTAGAAAGGTCTGTGTAAGAGTACCCTGATATTTTGAATAAACTGTTAGGGAAACTGTAAGGTGATACAGTAATTTTTAGAGTACGTGCTGTGTTCAGGCACTGTGTTGGACATTTTACCTATATTATTTTATCAAGCTCTCTCCCAAACAACTCTGAAATAGGTGCAGTTATCCTCATTGTACAAATTGAGGAATGAATGAATGAGACGGTTCAAACCCAGGTCTTCAGTTTATCACCACATGGGGACTGAATCCAGCACCTCTTTTTTATTATTTTATTTTATTTATTTTTTCCAGACCCTATTTTAATTTCATTTGGTCCTTAGGACAAATAAAATGAACTCCCCTCCCCCCACCCTTAATGTCTGCAATGAAATAATTACCACATACTTTAATACATTTTGTCCATAATAAACCTTTGTAATTGCGGGTGTAGCTTCCAGATATACTAACATAACTAAAGTTGTAAAGAAATAGAAAGGAACAATCCATAAATAAAAACAGAAATGACATGAGATATTACCGAAAACATTATATGTGCATATCAGAGTCTTGGGGCAAAGACAGGTCAAGAAGTTGGGTTTGGGTTAGAGAACAGGGTGGCTGTACCAATCTGTGTGTCAACATGCCCTTTGGTAAAGGCACCAGGTTCATGGCAGTGCCAATTTTGTACTTAGAACGTCAAACATTTTTTTTTCCCTAGGAAACAACAAAATTTACAAGGAGAAAATCTTTCAGAGTGTGTTTTTCATGTTTGCAACCCTTCTGAAAAATTTTCCCAGCAAATTTCAAATTATCTGTCTATCATCTATCATCTTCTATCAATCTATCCATGAATATGTGTATATAATATTCATGAATATATATATCCACAAATAATATCTTAGGACACAGTAACTACTGTTCTATTTAACCACTGAAGCATATGTGAATATTGTAATAAATTGGTACTAAGCTTTTGCTGATGAGAGAAACTTAAATATAAGGCCCTACAATATTTTTAGGACATTCAGGTAGTATGATGTAGATATTAAACACTTTGCAGCCAGAGTGGTCCAACACTTGAGTGAGTTACCTTTTTAAGATTTAATTTCCTTATCTGGAAAATGAAGATAATACTAGTGCTTACCTCAGTGGTTCCTATGAGAATTAAATAAGAAGATGAGTATAACGTGTTTGGCTTATAGAAAGGAAGCAAACATGCCAGTGTTTATTGGTGTTGTTGATGGTAATGTTTTTTATCATGCTATTACTACTGTCAGGGAGGTGAAGATTTATACTATTTTCAAGTAACCATATGTCAAAAGAATCATCAATATCTTTGGAGACTTTGTTTTATTTGGTACTTTCCAGTTACATTATATTAGGCTGAGATTTGGGGATAAAGTGTAGTTATTTTGGCTGGTTACAAGATCTCATCAGTGTGCATTTCTGCTATAGGAAAGATTGAACTTTGTTGTAAAAATACATTGGTTTATATTGCTTTTGGATAAGCACTGACAATTTTGAATGTTTCTTTCATTGATTAGTGAACTGGTTCATTTCTAGTCAGTTCTAAGTGCCTTAAAAGTTGGCTAAGATTACTTGCAACAATCACACCTTATTCTTGATCAAAATAATCTCTCCACCCGCCCCCCACCCCACAATCAAACTATGCCTACCATGTCATATGCTTCCTGGAACATGCTTCAAAGTAGAGGAACAGGGAACTACAAAAGATATTTTTGGACTCAATTATGCTTAGTTGTTAAAAAATAAATAAACAAAAACTAACCAAGACACTCAGTTTTGCAGAATGAGCAATCAGATTTAAGTTTACTTTCTCAAACAAGCCACTTGGCATTCTCTGTTGACATAGTCCAGAAGTTCTGTTAAGTTGATGTAAACACCCCACATTCTCATTCTTTTCTGAATTTTACTAAATTTTTAAAAAAACAAAATGTTTTTGAAATGAATATTTTATGAGAAACTTTTAAAAAAATAGAAGTATTTGTGAATTTTGAAGAAGAGTTAAAATTTTAAAGCTAGAACTTCACTAGTAATATCTTTTCTGGTGGTTCTATTCCTGAGTGAATATAAATTATAGATATCACATTGAGAAAAAAAACACATTAAGAACATTCCTTTCATCAAGCCTCTGTGGTATAGTGAAAAGAGTTCAGAACTAGTTAGAATCCTAGCATTACTACCATGGGCAAGGTAATTAACATTTCTAGACTTCTATTACTCCATCTATATAATTATGAAACTACTAAAGTACTTACTTCAAGGACTATTGTGAGGATAAATAACCTAATGGCCATTAAAAAAAAAAAAAAAACAAGATAGAGTGATAGAGTCTGGCAACAAGCAGGACTAAATGATATTTCTCATCCTCTCTGGCATCATTATTGAAAATTTTGTCTGTGGCTTGAGATAGCTTTCTTTTTTTTTAAGGAGGTAGCAGGGATTGAACTCAGGACCTTATACGTGGGAAGCAGGCGCTGAATCAATGAGCTATACTACCCAATGAGAGTTGATTTTTTTGTTTGTTTTTAGGAGGTACCAGGGACCGAACCCAGGTCCTTATACATGGGAAACAGGCCCCCAACCACTTGAGCTACATCCACCCCTTGCTTCTGTTTTATCTTAACTGCCCATAAGTAGTAGTACTTGGCAGTCAATTTATGGTGTAGAAAAGAAATCTTAAAAATTCTACAAAATTCTACTAATTCAAAGTAGTTAAGGCAAAGTTTTGGGCTATTAATGCTTGGATTTTAGAATAATTTATGAGCATTGGGGGTTGATAATTTTAAAAGCATAATAAAAGGCAGCTACTAATCTGTGCTTTAATAAATGAAGAGCATGGATTTGTTGATATACAAATTTTTATAAAATGATATAGCTTGTAAAATATTCAGAAAAAGCTGTTTCCTTACATATTTTAAAATCTTCTTGCAGTCCCCCCCCACCCCCGTGATCTTGTTATAACTACTAATAAAAAGAGTTACCAAAACAAACTTCATCCCAACTCCTGGCTAAATGGTCCAAAATAATGAATTACTAGAATCTGAATAAATGAAATTTTATTAATTATTAATTGCTTTATAATTTGAAATCTTATTTTCAAAACAAATTATGTTTTACCTATATTACTTGGCCATGGACAAACATTATCCTTCCTTTTTTTCTACCTTTTTTAGGATAGTCTAACATCCTGGGACTATCTGCAACAAATGCCTACAAAGGAATCTCTTTCCCTCCTTTGCTCTTACTCTTCCTTTCTCTTTCTTTATGGTTGTCTCTATATTTTATCTTTGAATGACTTATTATTTCCAATTTTATACTCTTGAACAGTGATCTTATGATGAGATTAATATCTAGAGGGGTAAATAAGCTAAATTATATCTAAGGGTTTTTTTCCCCTCTTTGGGTTTTTATGAATCTGAGACAATCTCAGCGATTCTTTGGAATTTCTTACTGGTCCAAATTAAGACTAAAGCTTCTTTTAGGAACAATTAGACCCCTTTCCTTTTGGCTATTGTGCAAAGACTGGAACTAAGGAAGAAAATAGCTGGCATCACTGATCAAAAGATTTGACCTTTAATCTTTAAGTAGCCTTTTGGGACAGTTTTGAATTACATAAGTAAATAAATAGCTATAATCCTCTAGTTTTTAATTGTTGTTTCTTCATTTACTTTCAGTACTCTTGATGTGTCAGTGAGCTTTAATGGAGGAAAATCTGTCTTGTCAAGCTCATTAATAGTCACAGCCACAGAATGTGTAAGTACATAAGTTTGCATAGAAGTTACATTTTAAAAATAGTTCTATCCAGAAATAATTTATGTAGCCTCAGTGTTGTTGCATACTGTAATAAAGAAGGTTAAAACAATAACATTGGAGAACAATAGAAAGAAAAATGTATATAGATTTTAGTGTGGATTTTTTTTCCCTCTAGACACCTGTTAAAGGAATTTTAAGATAGTATACATTATATTTTCATATTTATAAAATTCCAAAGTCATATTTAAAATAAAAATAAGGTAGGATAATGATTTCTAAATGAAACACTTTTCTTAAAACCTTAAATATGCAAAAGAAATAATATTTTTCTGTTATAAATGTTAGGTTTTAGTATCTAAACATTTATCATTTTAAAAAATTATTAATGCATCTGAATGAGTGACTCCATTAAATGTTGGTGCTTTCTAGTTGAGTGAGGAATTTGATTTTGAGAACTTGATAATGTCTTAGTTTGAAACTACATTGAAACTGTGTTTTAGTCGAGGTGATTGATTTACATTGTCCAAGATGCGGAATTTCAGGATGTAAACTCCATTCATGAGACAATTTTTACTTATGTTTGATTTTGTGGATTTATAGAGAGTTTTGACCTTAGGTTGTTGAGCATGAAAACAGGAAGCACTAAAAGGGATTCGCCACATGGCTGTTGTTTTGTTAGTATATTTTCTTTGTGAAAAATATATAAATCAAATCGAAAAGCAATTCCTGCCCTCAAAAAGATGAAAATATTAAACCTAAATATTTTTTTGATCTCATAATTCAAGATACATCCTCACTCCAGAAAACAAAGCAAAACAACTCAATGCTATTTGCATAGAAGTAGCTGTGTCTCTCATTCCAAAAAAAAACAATGCAGGGAAAAGGAGCATCCAAATGGCTCCTAGGCCAGTATAAAACTCCCTTTGACAATACCTGCTTCTATTTTGAAAATAACTAGGTTTTTTTTTTTTTTTTTCTTCTTTTCATCCGTGAGGAATGTTGCAATTTGTAGGTTTCATGAATGTTGCAATTTGGAGATTTTCTGGTCCCTCAGGAAGTTGTTGACAGTACAAACATTTGTGGTATATGGTTTTTCAGTATTTAACATTTTGGAATGTTATTCTTTCTCCATCCCTCTTATTTTGCACCTCCAGCCGTCTTCCTTCACCTCTCCTCCATGCAAGCAGGAAAATTGACCTTTGTCCCTATCCTATACACAATTTCAATGGGCAGGGATGCTGAGGTTAAATGACATCTGACTTTATTTAGGCCGTGGACTATAAGGAAGTCTTTCTAGTTCTCAGGAGAGGGTAATGTGAATTGAAGTAAGAGTAAGGGACATTGATTGTGTCAGAGATGTGGGAAGAGCGATGGGGCAATTTGCAATATTAAATAAGGGGGTCAAGGTAGGTGTCAATGAAAAATGTGAGATTTGAGCAAAGACTTGAAGGTGAGGGAGTTAGCCTGAAGACCGTCTGAGGGATGCAGAGAGAACAGCTAGAACCAAGCCTGAAGTTGGCATTGTATCTGGCAAGTTTAAGGAGAAGAACCCTTAAACCAGTGTGCTGGAGTGGAAATAGACATGGCAGAATAGGAGATGAGAGAGAGTAGGGGGAGGTGGGCAGGTAATTTAGGGTCTTAGTCATTGTAAGGTCTTGAGCTTCTCTTTTAAGTGAAAGGGGGAGCCAGTTGAGGGTTAAACATGATTTAACTTGATGCTGTAAAAGGAGCTCTCTGGCTGCTGTGTGAAAATAGACTTTGGCAGCAGGGGCAAAAGTGGAAATATGGGGACCAATTATGTGGCTATTTCAGTAATCCAGGAGAGTGGGATAGTGGCTCCACTAGGGTGATAGCAAGGGTGATGGTGAGAAGGGGTTGGATTAGAATATATTTTAAAAGTGGAGCCCATGAGACGTTCTGACAAATTAAACATGGAGTGTGAGAGAAAACTAAGAATAACTCTAAGCCTTTTGGCCTGAGCAATTAGAAGGATGGTTGTCATCAACTGAATTGGGAAGGCTAAGGATAGAGCAGAGTTTGGAAGAAGATCAGGAACTCAGTTTTGGATATGTTGAGTTAGAGATATCTATTAAACATGTCATGGGAAATGTGAGACAGTTGAATATGCAATTCTGGAGTTCTTGAGAGAGGTCTGCAATGGAGGTACAAATTTGGGAGTTGGTGACATATGGATGGAATGATGTACTCAACCAAATTCCAATGAATTTTTTACTGAAAAAGTGACTTTCAGGAGATTAGAGCAAGAAAGGAAAGAGCCAGAGAAAGGTTTTGCAATTACAGAGGAATCTAGACAAAACGGGCCTTGGAGAGAGAAGGCAGGATTTCAGAAAGGAGAGAGGCAGGGTGAGCATGTTACAGATAAATAGCAAGTATGGTGGGAATGTGTATGGAGTGCTGAGAAAATCATGAGACTATCTATTTGGTTGAAGTTGAAATAAGAGAAAAGAAGTGTTTGGAATTTAAACTTTAGGCTGGATTATCACTAGCCTAAAACAACAGCTAGACTTTAGAATTGATTCTACAGGCCTGTGGTTCCCAAACTACTACACAGAAATGTCAGTGTTGAAAGAAAAAAAGTAAAAAAAAAAAAAAAGTACATGGCATTGTTCATAATACTAGATTTATTCAACCTGACAGAATTCTTTATTCTGAATTGTTTCCTGCCATTTTAATGTTAAAGTAGCCTTTGATTTAGGAAAGGTTGACTGAATTGTCATTTCTTCCTTGTTCTCACTCTCCCTCCCTCCCTCCATCCCTTTCCTTATCCCTCATTTCTCCTTCCTTTCCTTTCCTCCGTCTATATTGCTATTTGGCAGAATGATTAGCCAGCAAGACTGTCTAAGAAGCTACAATTTTTTTTTTTTTTTGAGGTCGCACTGGTTTGAAAATTTATAAAGTCTGCAGTAAATAATATGGTGCTTTTAAAGGGTTTAGAGCATGAATGTGATGGTGCAATGTGCTATTTTAGGAAAATTAGTGTAGTGCTGCTGTGTAAGAGAATTAGGACAGAGAAAGAAAAGCAAGGGAAAGGGAAGCTGTTAGAAGACAAATGCTGGGACCTAGGCAAAACACTGTAGTTTCTGAATTGACTGATGGTAGTAGAAACAGTGTTAGAAACATAGTAGATATGGTGTTTATGAAGAAATATACTATAAAGTGACTTACCAGTTGTGGAAGGAATGGCTGATTTCAAAATATTGAGCCTTGTGGTTTGGAAGAATGACGCTACCATTGGAATCATCTGAAAATAGAGCTGAATCCGGAGATGAAGAGAATTTCCATTGTAGAGATACTGAGTTAGTGAGGTTGGGGATGCCAAGTGGGTAAATGTAGATGTAGCCTCAAATTTCAGAGAGGGATCAGGACTGGAAACAAAAATTTAAGTTTCACTTTGATTGAAGCTGTAGGAAAGGGAAGCTAGAAGCATTTAGTATTTATGGCATGTTGAAGTGGGAGGAATACAAGAGTGAATAAGAGAAGGAACAGCTGAAGACAGGGACAAACCAGGGCACTTACCAAATAAAGAAGTCAAAGGGAGATGGAGTTCCAACATGACACGGAGGCGGTATCAGTGCCTCAGAGAGGTCAAGGAGAATGGGGACTGAGACGAGGCCCCAGGGCTCACCAGTGACCTTGATGCTTCAGCCCAAAATGATTTGAAGTCCTCTCTTCTGTGTGAATTTTTATTATTCTGCTAATTATTATAGAATACTAAATACCATAATTAATTGTATCATTATGATACTAATCATGAGAATTCTTTTTTTCTTAGATTTAACCATTATTTTATATTTAATTGCAACTACCTAGCATGTGGTGTAATCTTACCATTTTGTAGATATAAAGAGTGAGATAGGAGCTGATGAGCTGTGCCTGCTGATTTGTGTATTAAATTTCTATTAAAAAATAGAAGAGGATAGTGGGTAATCTCGTGACAAATACTGGGGCGTCCTATTGAAGATAATCAATCTTTCAGGCATATTTAGGCATGGTGATTAGTGAGATGTAGTTAGTGATATGACTCATGACTAGGAATGCTTTTGTCCTTCACAAGCATTTGAAAGCAAAACAAAATTAAACACTATGGGTCTGGTAATTGATTAATCCTCGTGAAAATGCCACCAGTAAAGAAGCCCCTGTAGGTGCTACAAGAGGTTCCTGGCTCAGTCCTGTCAAGGCACTTATCACACTGAGCTGTAATTTCCTGTTTACCCATGGGTCTTTCTCTCCAGAATAAAACTCTGTGGTTAGGGCCCATGCCTTGCTCTTGCTCTCTCCCAGTGTCTAGTCCTGTGCCCAGGGTAGGCCTTCCAAACCATTTGAGAAATGCATGCCTGAAAGTAGATGAGTTTAGTTTAATAGTGGGGAAACCAAGGTTCAGATGTAAGATACTTAAGATTAGCGTGTGAGCAGAATTTATACCTTGGCAGTCCTTTCTCTTAAGTCTCTTCTCAGAACACAAATAAATATATCTTCTTTAAAACTACAATAAAAAAAAGATGTCTTTTTTTTCCTTGGAGCTACTGCTTTTCTTCTGACTCTCTCAGTAACATGTTTTCTGAGCACATATTAAATGTCAGGCACTGTGCTAAATACTTTATATGTGCTAAGCACATTATTGCCTTTTAAATATCACACCCAAGAGGAGGCTCTTACCACCAATGCTAATTTTAACAGAGGAGAAAACTGAGGACCAGAGGGCCCCCTCTAATCTTTACTGCACGTTTGTGAAAACACATTAGATGGACCCAGCTTCAGTAGGGTGCATGGCTTGATGAGCGGAGCTGAGACTGATTCCAGCCCCAGCTGCCTCCTGGGGAAGTGGGCTTGGGGCCTGATAGGTTAAGTTACTTGCTTAGTTTCAAAGTCTAGCAAATCTGAGAACTGAGAATTGAACCCAGATCTGTCTTCCTCTTAGCCTGAACACTTGCACAAACTGCCATTTGAAACCAAACCCTAAATTGATTTTGTATAGAATGGGGTCACTTTTTTTGTCTGTAAAGGGCCAGATTATAAATAATTCAGGCTTTGAGGGCTATGTGGTCTCTGTCTCATTTATTCAAACATGCCATTGTAGTGTAAAGGCAGCTATAGACGCTGTACCAACAAATGGGTGCCACTGTGTTCAATACAACTATGTACACTGAAATTTGATTTTCATGTGAAATATTCTCCATTTGAATTTTTTCAGCTATGTAATAATGTAAAAAAAAAAAACATTCTTAGCCTGAGGTCCAACAAAAGAGATGAAAACAAAAAAGCAAAACAAACAAATAAAAACCAAAAAATAAAAAAAAAAAACAAAAATAAAGAGATGAGGTAGCCTTGGGTCACAGTTTTCTGATTCCTGACACAGATGATTCCAAAGTATCCGGTTAATGCAATCTTCACTGATTCTGTGACTTTTAGAATTCTGAAACAAAGTTGTAGAGAACCATTTCCCCTTTTCTCTGACTGTTTTATTCTAATGTGGTTGCTGTGATTAATTATTTTCTAGACAGATTACAACATTTTATTTAGTGCAGTTTTGCAACTTTTAAGTGATTCCTCTTTTCCGTAGTTAATTTTCAAGTACGAGAGTGACACTGATTTGCTTTTACAATTCTATGATTCTCTTAGCTATAATTCAGTCATATTTGGCCGAATAAAATTTTGATTGTTTATTATAGTTTGCTTTTATAAGAAGACAAGAAAACTAGATGTAGCTGTGCTTCAAATACACTTAATCTGTCAAGGATGACCAAAAAACAAATGCCTTATAACCTAACATCAAACTCCAGATTCTGGTAGTTCCCCGTTTTATCCTTTAAAAGTTTTGATTTCACAACCTTGACCGTGGTCTGGGTACTGAATCTCAGACTGGTCTCTTCAGTTAACTTTCATACCCAAGATCACACAGACAACTGAAAATGCTACTTGTTTTTCAGGCCTGTAGTTAGGAAGGATTAATCCAAGAAATGGCCAGTTGGAAGGTCATCCAACAAATGGCCAGGTCTTTTTGTATAAAGAGAATTACAGCGTTTCAGAAATTGTGTTTGTTAGTGTTTCATCATCAATTTCAGGTGCCAATCCGTCTCCTCCAACTCTATGCCTTGGCACAATGGTCTTTGTCTTTTTCTTCCAGGAAACTACTAATTTTGCTCCCCACCCCACTCCCAAATCTCCTAGAGCTTTCTTATGCTTCCTCAGTAGGTCTTCTCAGTACTCTGGACTAGGCTAGTACCCACTTTTACATACTTCTATCAAACTGTTCAACTACACTGCTCACATTTGTAATTATGTATTCAAGGATCATCTTTCCACCTAGTCTGTGGGCTTCATGAACTTGTTCCACATTTTAACCTTGGTGCCTATTTAATTGCCTAACATGTAGTTGGTGTCCATCAACTATTCTTGGCTTTAAGTCATTAATATTTATTTATTCCTCTTTGTTTAAGAAAAATGGCCTTCCAATGTTGAATATTTTTAAATGATTTTTTGAGGACTGTTTAAAGAGAAGCATGCCAAACTAAAAGACGGAGGCTTCTAAGTTCTGCCTATAATAAAGATCTATGTGTAAGCATATCTAGTTTCATATTGCTCATGATATGACCTCTAAGTCTGCAGTTTGCAGCATAGAGTCTATGTGGTTGACCTTTCCTTAATTTGTTTATAAAGTTACATGAACAGTGAAAGTATTTTTCTTTCATGAAATCTTCCATGCTCTGATAATGGCTCCAGCAAATCAAAACAAAGGAAATGCGAATGCCTGAGCTTGTGTCCAGTTTACTGCACTAACATCTCATAATTTCTTGCCACAGTGGGGCTGCACTAGATTCTTTCTTCCTGTGACTCTTTTTTGATCATGCTTCGCTTCAATATGACAAAGATTGTATTTATTGTTTTTGATGTGGAGCTTTAGAAAGTTTGTATTTTTATACATTGTTTGTCTCACAAATCTTTGGTATCCGTTGAGATGATTATGCCATCATAATAAATGAGTATTTGCCCCTGAAGGTCCATAGCATTTTACCAGTGCTACTAATTGAGCCTTTTGTTTTTTTAGGGGAAATCAAAACTTTTAAGTCCTTTTCAGGGCCAGTACATTTACTTTCTACTCTAACTGACAGAAACATAGCACAATTTTCTGAATTTCCTGCTCACAGCACATGCATAAAAAGGAACAAACTAACCACTAAACTTTTAGCAGATTCATACTCTAAGTTCTATGTCCTTATTTCTGAACACACAGTGTGGATTCTAAGAAAAGGGGAAACCAAACATTCACAGGGCACCTTTGAAAGCTGTATAGCACAGCCAAATGGTGAGCCATTTCCACAAGTGTTCTGACTGGACCCTCATGGGACCTAGTCTGCTGGACAATGTTGTGTTCATTCTGTACAGGTACAGTCACAGAGGCACAGATGGAGGTATCCTACTTAAGAACTTATAATTGAAGGTGGCATCATGAATTTACACATTTGACATTTAT
>JAQZBX010013011.1:19378-40560 GCA_029593785.1 Cabassous unicinctus
ATGCCTGGAAAATTTCTATGAATATTTATTTCCTTTCATTCTCCCTCCCTCTCTGTCCTGCCCCCCTCTTCCACCCTCTTTCCCTTCCTCCCTCCCTTTTTCATTTTACCAAACCCTACATCAAGAAGTTGCTGGATATGTGCATGCCATTTTAATTCTTATGTTTTAAATTTACAAGATAAATGAATTAATTCTTTATGGTAAATATCACATAATAACATCTTCTAGTGCCTTAAGAAGGTCTAACAGCAGGTTTTAGAACTCCATGAAGATAGTGTATTGTGTGTGGGTATGTGAAATTTCTGTAGTTCTTTTTGTTTGCTTCTTCTGAAAGATGAAATGAAATGATCAGGGATTCTGTATGATGCTTTGGTGGTGTCAGTTTTGGTTAATTTGAAACCTAACATCAACCACATAAATATTTTATATTTTAGTTATTCCTTCTTACCTCTAGATGCAAAATTAGAAATCAAAAGGATAGTTTTATTTGCTCATGTGTAGTTGATTCTTAATTCTTTTCCTGAAAATGTCTGAAATTAAGAATGTTTTACAGTTCATTGTACTGCACTGAGAATTATTTTAAAGGTTATTTTTTAATGAAAATGTGGATTAGTTTAAAATACAAAAGGCTGCTATTAATAAATCTATTTGACAATTGATTTGTTTTGAGATAGTATCCAAGCTACTAACTGGCAATATTTTTTTCTTTTTTTTCCTCATTGTGATAGTAAGAGGTGACATAGGGTAAAGAAACGCATTTCAAGATTTTTCTGATAAGCTAAACCAAAACTATTTTGCTAGCACTTCCTTGCCAATACTTTTGAAAATTGTTTTCCATTCTCTTTTCAGTTATTTACAAATGACTGTTTACATAAGGATTATCATCTCTTTTGTTGCATGGGTCATTATGTATTATACTTCAAATACCATTATAAACTGTTTTTATTAAATGTTACTACCATTGCCACTTAACCACTGGAAAGTCTCTTAGTCTTGATCTCTCCACACATTTCCCAGAGTAGATTCTAGAAAATCCTAGCTTTACAGGTTATTGAAAATATTATGAGTAAAATATGGTTCTGTGCTGAAATACATTGGATTTCTTGACTGAAAGTCCATTCAGAGTTTTTAAAATATGTTAATGTGCACAGTTATTTTTTAAAAATGAGAGATACAAAAGTAATAATAATGGTTTTTCCACAAAGGGTTTAATGCTTTGAGAATGTTTGGCTCTCTTATTTTGTGGATTAGAAAACATTGGCCCAGAAACTTTGAACGACTTGTTTGAAATTAGACCTCCAGACTAATACTTCTAATACAATGACATTTTAAGATGGATGGATACTAGTAGGTTGTTTCTCTTCCTTTCCCTTCCTCACCACCCCCCACCCCCACCCCCTCTCCTGACTCTTAGCTCAAGGAATAAATGTGGCTTTTACCCTGATCTTTGGACTTACATTTCTCAGTTGTTTTGAATGATAGGGAAACGTATCTCAGAAAATCTGGTTTATAAAGTCCCACATCTCTACCCGGACAGCATATTTATTTATTTTACAGCTTTTCTTCTTCCCTGAATTCTTACCCTTTAAAAACAAAATAAAAGGAAAAACACAAAACAAAACACAATTACTGGGGACCCCACAGTGGGGGGTTTAAAGGGAGAGATATCTTGTTCCCTTGTACACTTTTTCTCTACTCTAAAAATTCAGTAAACACTTTTTTTTTTTTTTCTGGTATCCCTCCAGGGGTATCTTTGGGGTTTCATTCTCTTAGTAAATAGATTTTAAATACCAGGTATGGAGTTTCCAGCAGTAAGTAGGTTGGACATAGCCCCTCCCTGTCAAGAGTTTCACAATGAATTGTGGGAGAAAAGAGAAATTAAATAATAATCACAAAGTTTATCATAATTTAAGTGATTAATTGCATTGTGATCATTGAAAGGACATTTTCACTTAGCAGGACCAAGGCAGACTGTCCTGAAGAAGTAACTTCATCTGAGCCCTTTAGGGTGTGGCTGGTTGCTAAAGGTAGAACCCAGAGCAGGTTCCTTCAGGCTAGAGAAGCTCAACAGTTAGGAAGTGAAAGAATGGCAGTGTGGTTCTTGTGCCAGTAGTACTTAAGCTGTGATGAGAAATCCTCCAATAAATGAATGCATGAGATTGCATTCTTGCATTGATGAATAGATACCATTTGCAAACAAGAATCATTGGTGGTTTGTCATCTACTTAGTGATTTTTTTATATTCATCTTTCTCATCATGTAAATATACAAAGTAAACAATGTTCCATGTCAATTCTGCCTAAATTCTGCCTGAAAGTAATGATCCTTATGACAAAATAATCCTTACCCAGAGACAAAAGATAGGGATCATATGGATCACTCAAAATACCCCGTATAGTAATTTTTCCAACATTCTTTCAAGACATATTATGAAACAGTCTGCAGCACTTTGGAAAATTTTTAATTTATTATAGCCCATCTTAACATAATGCATATGAAATAAAATATAAAGAAATTTATAGAATTTAAAGAATTCAAAGGAATACAGTAGAAATCTGGTTTAACATTATTATGCCTTCTGTTTTGCTTTAATGTTTCCTTAAAAATAGACACGTGTTTGGAATTTGACCCTAAGCCTTGCTGATCACCTTATTTTTTGTCTTTTGCCCACTTTAGTCCAACGGGATTGCCGCTATCATTGCTATTTTGGTGTTACTACTACTCTTGGGTATCGGTTTGATGTGGTGGTTTTGGCCACTTTGTTGCAAAGTGGTAAGTAAGAAGGATTTGCAGTTCTGCTCTTTCTGTTTCATTTAATCAGTGATATGTAAAGTAAGTTCTGAAATATGAATAAATGCCACGTTGTTAAACAGCATCAAAATTTCAATTAGCAAATTGCATTTTAATTGTTTTTATAACTTTGATAAATTCTAGAAAACATGCATGTCAACAAATGTTTTATTATAAAGCTTCATCTGTAAAGCACTTCAAAATCAAGATGGGTGAAGGAGAAAGGAAGTCAGATGAGGTAGTAGAGAGAAAAGGTCTTTCCCCTCAATTACAAGAAAAAAATCAAGTAAAATGAATGATTTTTTTCTGCTGGATTCATTGGGAGAACTTGATAATTTGTCAGGTTTTTTTCAGTGCTTACTGAAACTTTCATTTCCTCTTTGAAGAATGTACTATTTCCGGAGCATCACTGTTTGCCTCTCTGAAAAACGTCTTAGAAATATGTCATGTGCAAATTTTAGGGTGTCTGTTAAGCAGTTACTTTTGAAGTTATGACAGGTGGTTTATTTACGTAAAGCCTCTGAAAGCACAGGGGTGTGTTAGTTTTTCTCTGCTGCTGTGACAAATTGCCACACACTTGGTGACTTAATGCAACAGTAATGTATTCTCTTCCAGTTCTGAAATCAGAGGTCTGACATGGGTCTCACTGAGCTAAATGGGGCTAGAAGGTATTGAGAGGGCTGCAGTCCTTTCTGAAGGCTCTAGGGAAGTATCATTCCCTTGACTTTTCCAGTGCCAGAGACCATTCACATTCCTTGGCTCATGGTTCCTTTCCTCCATGTTCAAAGACAGCCATGTTGTATCTCTCTGACTATTCTTCTGCAGTCACATCTCCCTCTGACTTTGTATTCAGCTGAAAATGTCCTACAATTTTAAGGAACCAAGTGATTAAGTTAGACCCACTGGAATAATCCAGGCTAGTCACCCCATCTCAAGGTCCTTAACCTTGGTCACATCTGCAAAGTCCCTTTTTTAAGCTTGCAAAAAAGTATAGTATTATACTTTAGTATTATAGTATGTAGTATATTATAGTATGTATAATACCGCATAGTATTAGCAGTATGGGAGTTAGATAGGCTCGTACAGGCCAGCTGCACAGGGTCTTTACCTTTAGGGAGACTTGAATTGCCTTGAAAGACAAATTTATATAAGTTTATCTAGCTTTCCTGCTTAGAAGTGAAAGGAGAGATTAGAGAAGCTGAAAAGTACTTTTTGTCTCCAGGGAAAGGGGAAAGCATAGTTGCTGAGTGTTTTTTTTTTTTGGTATAGCATTCATACATGCACATACTTAAATAATAAGTGTATAATAAAAGTTGAGAGCTTACAAAACAAGCATGCATGTTATCATACAGGTCTTGCATACATCACCCCACTACCAACACCTAACATTGTTGTGAAATATTTGTTACAAACTATGAAAGAGCATCGTCAAAGTATTACTACTAACTCTAGACCATATCTTACATTTGGTGTATTTTTCCCCCAGTCCACCCAATCTTTAACACCCTGTTGCAAAGTCCCTTTTGCCATGTAAGATAAAGTATTCACAGGTACCAGGAATTAGGACGAGGACATCTTTAGGGCCTAGCACAAGGTGGAATGTAGAGCAATAAATTTCATCATGTTTCAGACAATCCAATTGGGATTCAGAATTCATAGATCCTTCATAGAAAAGATTATATTGCAGAAGTATTCCTTCAAATCATGTCTATTTCTTATTTTTTAATATTCCTTTTATTATCAGCACTCTATAAAGAAGTTTACACATCATTGTAGTGTTTAAGATAATATTACTAAACTGCCATTTTTTTCTCACCTTTGCTGATTAATTTCAGCTTCCTTGTAAATTCAACAAGTGCTTTCTTTATATTTCTCTTGCATTTATTATTAATTGTAGGTCAGTCTGCTTTCATGAGAGAGCATTGCAGTTCTTTATCTCAGAGTAGTTGGCTCATGGAGGAGACCCAGAATTGACTCAGATAATAGTAGAGAAAAGAAGCATCCTGTCTCTTTGCTGAACTAATCAGTTTCCTGCCATAGCAATTTATGTTCAAACGGCTTCCTGTTATAATCTTCTTGATTATCCTAGATACGGCTATTTTAGGGTGGCTAGCATTCTTGTGTCTCAAATTAAAAAGCAAAAAGTTGCCCTAATGTGATTTGTACTCCTTGGTTTTTTAATTTAAACTTTGCCTTGGAGAACTCCCTTTCTTCATTGCATTGCAATTTCATTTATTATTGACAAGACAACTCAAAAGTGTCAAAGTGTATGATTTAAAAAAAAACACATGCAAAAACTGAAATAGTCTTCTTTGGGAGGTAGTAATTTTCTTACAGCTAGATTTACTCAAATGCAGAATATCCAAAATATTCTAGAGGGAATACATCAGGTGGTAAGACTAGATTCATTCCAACCTGGGGCTTTGGAGATCTTGAATCATGGAGTAACTATCTTTGCAAGGCATAGAGGGTCCCTTTAATGGTGAGATTTCAGGATTGCAGAATGGCTTCTAGCCCCAGAAACAGATTTGAATGCTTAATAATTTCTGGAACTCATTTATTAGAGGGAAAAACAATTTGAAGTATAGATTAAAAAAGCAGCTAGCCCTGGGAATGAATTTAAATTTATACCTAAGTGTAAAGGAATCATGGCAAATGCTTCCTTAAAGTAGCAGGGAAAAGCTAGAGGCAAAATTCTGCATTTAGCCCTTGGCAAATATTTAGTAAGCGTCTAATATGTGTTGGCTATGTGTTGAGCTATGATCTAGGATACAAAAATGACTATGATAAGATAGAGACTTGTCCTTGTAAAACTTACAATATAATATGAAGACACAAACATGTGGGGAAATAAATGTAAATGGAGAGAGAACCAGGAGTGCCCCAGTAGCAGCGTGTATAAAGAACAGTAAGAACATAAATGAGGTGGAACTTGTCAGAGAAAGGGATTGTTGCAGAGAATTCTGAGTAAATGACCCCAAACTGAATTTTGTAAGATGAATAAGATTTTGGCAGTTGGTGAAAGACATTCCAGATGAAGTGTGTGTGGAATTTTGAGTTATTCTAACATGTTTTGGGAAGTGGTAGGCTAAGGCCTAGTGTGCCAGCAAAAAGGAGTAGTGAAAAATGGTTTAGGATTTAGCCAGGAACCCCATTGAGAGTGCCTCATATGCCTTTTGGGGACTCCAAACTCATCTTAGGGATGATGAGAAGCCACTGGAGAGCTTTGAAGAGTATACTCACCTGAAAGAAGCAGTGGGGCTGAGGTGAGGTCCTGACCGGAATTACTTAGGATGGTATCCAACTGAATTCCATCAACAACTGAAATGGAAAGCCAGTGGACAGATAGAGCACTTTAGATTTGGCTGTAGCAAAGTATTTCCAACAAAGCGTAGATAGTTGTAATCTAAGTTGGAAGTTAGGTGGACTAAAGGAAAATAAAGAGCTGGCGTGAACAGAAGAGGAAAGGGAGAGACAGAACCTGGTGATAGAAATGTGTCGAGTACATCAGAGGGTGTTGTAGTACAATTGCAGGGTATTTATTTTCTTTTGTTCCTTTTAGAGAATATAATTCTGAGATTCTGGAATTAGAATGTGTTAATTAAGTAATATAATTTGCTAATGGAGAATGAAATATGTGTATTCAGCTTGGTGTTATTCAAATGTCTTTTTGTTTAAGTGTGTTTTAAGTTCTAATGGCAAGAATTTAAGTCTAATCTTTCAACTGAAACATGACCAAAGAGCTTAAAGTGTCTGTTGTCAGACACATGTAAGATTATGTCGGCTATCTGCCTCCTTGGGGATCATGGCTTAAGAGCACCTACCAAGAGAGAAAGCCTGGAAAAAGAAGTCTTGGTAGCTGTCATATTCTTCATTCAGTCATTTCATGTTTTATGAAATGATCAAATCAATCAAGGTTCAGAGTGTAAAGTTTCACTGATATCTGATCTGCGATTTGAATGTTACTTATACAGTAAGCGGTGATTCTCAGTTTTTGTTTTCTTCCTCGAATAACCGGAAGGCTCTCAGAGCAGGCAGTTACCAGTGGTGGTGATTCTTTTTGAGGGGAAGGAGTAGGATGGGATGAGACATCTGCAGAGATAGTGCAGCCTGGGAAAGCCTCCTGTCTCCTGAATAATGGCCCTCCCTAATCCCTGTACCCTGTGACTGTTACCTCCTATAGCAAAAGGGACTTTGAGGTTGTGATTAAATTAAGGATCTTGAGATGGGAAGATTATGCAGGATTATCTGGGTGGGCCTTAAATGTGATCACAATTGCCCTTATTAGAGGAGGACAAAGGGAAATTAGACTACAAAAGACAGAAAGTAATGTGACTACTGAGGCAGAGACTGGAGCCATGCGGCCCCAAGCTAAAGTGGCCAGTCGGCAAGGAGAAGCTTCTCCCCTGGAGCTTCCAGTAGGAACCAGCCCTGCTGACACCTTGATTTGAGCCTCCTATGACTTAGTTCAGACTTCTGTACCCTAGAAATGTAAGGGAATAAATTTCAGATGTTTAAGGCACTAAATTTGTGGTGATTTGTTAAAGTAGAGACCAGAAACTAATATACTCCCAAATGATTCGGATAATCCCCAAGGTAGGGAATCACTGCTTAGGGCTCTATCAGTATTGCAATTTGGGGAACTCACATCACCTCATTACAAAAACTGCTCATAGAGAACAAGAGGCTATAAGGTGAAATTCAATGAAATATTCTTCAAAATGTCAGTGATAATGCCAAGGCTATTTAAACCAATACATATTCTTTAAAATTAAGATAACCTTTCAGCTGTATTTTGGGGAATTTTAATGTAAATATGCATACTATTTCATCCATGGAGAAAAAATTACTTTCTGTCACAGATAAAGAAAAAAATTTTGGAAGAAAATGTTTGCAATTTTCATAATTGTCCAAGGCATATATGTTATTAGAACTGTTTGGTGACAGGGATCGTGGACAACTTTCTCACTTCTATTTGCTAGAAGCCTGTACAATTTATTCTATATTCAGAAATCGAAATATTCCTTTGAAAGTAAGAAATGAATGTTTTAACTCTGCATGGAAAAGCAAAGAACTTGAGCATTTAACTAAATATGCATCTGTGAAACTATGACATAGACCTTGTTAGCTTTCCCAGTTTTATTGATACCAGGAAACAAGTAACACATCAAAAGCAGAAACGTCCCCTCTAGAATATTTTAATAGAATATTTTACATTCTTAAAAAGTCACTTTAACTGTCAGTTGAGAAAATGGTACTTTTTGTGGTACTTAATAAAATTTTAATTAAATAATTATTTATGTAATTATTTGTTTAAATCCCTCCACTTAGACTTATAACTTCATGAGGGCAGGTGCAGTGTGTCTGACTCATCATTGTAAACCTGGCATTCAATACTTGTTATTAAATGCATTTTCTTGAACTACCCCAATTCTTAAAATGGAGATACTTGATATTTCTTTACCTAGAAGACAACTTCAAAATTTGATTCCTTTTTGCTAGCCATAGTCCATACTCTGTCAAGCATGGAGAAATGTTAAGCACAAAGGGATTTCTATGGTATGATCTTAGATCTTTGTGTGATTTTCCTTGACTTCATTTGAAATGTGTCCTTTATAATGTATATACAATAGGAAATGTGACCTTTGTAATTCTACACAATAGGAACTAAGATGCAATTATATGAGAATTTATTAATTGTAATAAAACTCTGAAGTAGAAGCAATTTTAACTTTTGCCTGGTTTCTGCTACATGTACCCCACAGGGATTACAACCTGACAATTGCAAACTTGTATAGAAAAAAATGCATTTTAATTTTTACCTCTAAATGAAATTAATAATTTTTTTCATTTATGAATGTAGCCTATTGCTTGCCTATATATTAGCAGTCCTGAAGACTGTCACCAATAGTAATCAGAGGAATTTCACAGTTATAGTGTTCAGATATTTTTGAAATATTTTTACAGGCATCACGACTTCAAACTTTATAGTTGTTATTAGACCTGCGACTAGATCTTATTATTTTTTGACTTAATAAAGAAGCATATATTTTTTAAAATCACAGATTCATTGTTTTTTTACAGGTTTGATAATTGAATTTCAATGTAATTGGGGTCCTTTAAATACTGTATGTTTTAATTTACATGCTTATATATATTATTCTGAGGAGTCCACAGGTTCACCAGAGTATCACAGAAGGCCATAGAAAAAAAGATTAAGAAATTATCCCAGCTTTAGAATATTTGGCCAACCAAGATATGTTTAATGTGAGACTATTTTAGAATTTTTTAATCTTTTGGTTCATGTTAATGAATATTTTCTAGGATGAAAGAGAGAAAATGTCATTTAGAACATTGTGGCATAGTGTCCTGTGTGTGCCTGGCCTTTCTACACAAAAATAGAAATCTAAGCCAATAATGTTCAGATAACTTTATCTAGTGATAATTATAATACAAGAGCTCTCAAGCAAAGTTGAATTTTTAGGCAATACGAGTAGTGAATTATAAATTGTACTGAGTTTGCAAACTATTCCATGAGAGGAAAAGTTCTCGTTTTTATGAGAAGTTGTTTCTTGCCATCTGTTTAGAGTTGTACCCTGCTCATTCAGCATCCTCATATCCATCCTCTACAACTGCTTGTCTTTAATGAAGACATCAGCAGCAGCCTTCCTTTTTCCTTAGACTTAGAAAAAGGGGGGTGGGGTACGTTAAAATAAAAATATGTATTGAATCACGAGTGAGATATCAGAAAATATGCATGTTTTCATCATTGTTTAGCTTGGAGAACATGTTGAGTTTATGGTAGATTTGTTTTACTAATCAGGATGGCAGAAATGACAGTCCTATAGTCGCATCATTTGGGATAACCAGACACTCCAAAGAATTACAGATGTAAGGCTAATGAGGTGGCAAACAAAGGCTTTCTGGAGTGTTGTCAATTAGAGTGTGTTATACAGCTGCAAATAAATATCTGAATATGCTGGGAATGATAAATGTTCACTTTGCACTAGTGTCCTTGGCCAAAGTTCTCCATCCTCAAGGGAAAATTGCAAGCTCATTTTTCCTTAGCGCCTTTAAGACATTACATAAAGATCTCATAAATCTTAATTTAAGAAGCCATTAAAAAAGTTATCTTTTTAAAGCCCAGTTTGCTTATAAGTAAGTTGAGCTTTCATGACAAGGATATATCCGACTGGAGCTCTGTAGAGTCATTTTCTTAGCCAGCAACAGCTGTGCTGTTCTTTCTAAATAGTAATAATCCTTCCACATTGCACTTGGTTTTTATTGTTGAGGAGGGCTCCTGGTGCCTTTATTGAGTTTCTTTTAGAGTAGCCCATTTTTTTGTTTGCTTTTTTTTGTTTGTTTGGAATGCACAATAAACAGAAGTAATTTAAATTTTAATATGCTTTCCTTGCACCATTAATTATAATGATTTATGTTTGGTTGTCTCCTTGAACTAGAGTGTGATGTTAGGACTTATTGCTTCCATGGTGATGTTTTCCAACAGAGATTCATTTATGCAACAGGCTATCAAACTCTTCCTGGTCCCAGTTTATTTGCTTTGACAGCAGCACCTTTACTTAACTCCTGGCAGAACACAGTCTCACACTATTCCTCCCCATTTGACATTTTAAATTATATCTATTGTCCTGATTTTTGGCCATTTATTTATTTGTTCAGTGTGAGATTCTTTGAACATTGATGTGTCTGTGAAGGAGTACAGGAAAGGGAAGATGAGATAACCCAGACCATACTTTGGTCTGGTTGTTGAAAGCATCTAATATTGTGGGATTCAGAAAAGGACCTCCCAAATACTTATGTTAAGAGAATTTTGCATTTGTATACTTCAGAGGAAAGACACTGTACTTGTTCCCTGATCTTATCAAAAAGAAAAGGAAGAATGAAAGGAAGACCCACATATATTTTAAACCAATTTCCGTGAACAGTAAGAATGGTATCTCTATTGTCTGGGGCTCTAGGCACTTAGATAGTATTGCTAATGAATTGGGCATTTCTTTTTGTCGCTGGCATGAAATCAATTCTGAAATACTATTTGATCTACTGTCGTAGAGTATCTTTTTTTTTTTTTTTTTCCCCAAACCAACGCAGTTCACTGTTGACAGTTCTTTTCACTCTTTTCTGAATATCGGAACATATGATTGCATCAAGCTGGCTGCAGGCTCCAGTGCTGACATTTTCTAGCGCAAAGAATGCCCACATCACTCGAACATTTGAAAAGTGTTAATGAGCAGATCAAAAGGACTGTTGCCTGAAGCAGCTTTTTTTTCTTAAGAAATCGGCTCTCCTCCAAACTGAAATCTTTATTCTAGCAGCTAAGTAGATGAGATGTGATCCTCCCTGATGATGATACTAACAAATGAAAAAAAATTTGGAGAAGATTCAAACTCTGCATATGGTTCATAAAGTGGTGAAAGTGTTTTCCAGAATATTCAATACAGAGCTGAAGGATGCTAAATGGAAAAAATCCTGGCAACTAGGCAATATTATGCCTTTTAAAATCTGCAAATTCTCATAAAATATGGTGCATATGAATACATCCTTTTCTGAAATGAATATGCTCTTGCACTATTTAATGTAAGAATGGGATTCGCATGAATGTTATTTTTAATGTATCAGGACTGACAGTAAGGTTTCGTTTTTTTCCTACACTGAAATGTAAGGATGTCAGTTGGACATAGATTTTTTTGCCATTCTTGATTTTTGGGCTGAATGGCTTCAGATTATTTTCATCCTTCTTTGTTACTTATGAGCAACTGTGGTAGAGTGGAGAGAGGGGTGCATTTTGAAAATTCACGCAATTTTGTTTCTTCTGCTCCAACATTTCTAGGTGAGAGATGTTGGGCATGTTGATTAACATGTTTGTCTCTACAAAATAGGGGATATAACCTCTATACTATAGAATTCTCATGAGGTTTAAATGAAACTTTGTATCTATATCTATGTATCTGTGTATCTATCTATATATCTATTTATCCATCCATCCATCCAGACAAGTAACAACCACTTGACAAATCTTGGTCATTTTCTCTGTAGTTCAAACCTCATTTTAAAAGAATGCCATGTGTCATGTGAAGTTGGAATTCAGAGTCTGGAGGTAGATGAACCTGCATCCTGGGTTTGAATCCTAACTCTGATGTTTACAATTTGGCAAGTTATAAAGTAACAGTCTCCCTTTCCTTATATTTAAAATGCGTATAAGTATAGTAATCACATCGGTTGAGTATGAGAATAAGAGAAGGTTTGGAGCATGTGGCACATGGCAGCACCTATAACAGGTAGTGATTGTTACTAGTACTAATAGCACACAGATGAGCATTAGCTCTAGTTCCATTTCTGAAGGTCCTATTGTCCGTTGCACTTGTGGTTGTGTCTCTTAATTTGCTAGATCAAAATTTGACTTTGGTAGAGTTTTTCTTTACATTGATATTATTTTTTATTGGAAAAGTTTTAAGTTTACAGAAAAATCATGCAGAAAATACATTTCCCATATACCCACCTCATACACATACTTTTCCCTATTATTAACACTTTGCATTAATGTGGTACCTTTGCTAAATTGATGAAACAATATTATTATAATTATGCTATTAACTATAGTCCATACTTTACATTAGGGTTCACTCTGTGTGTTGTACAGTAGTCCTATGTGGATTTAAAAATTTTTTTAAATCTAATAACATATGTACAACCTAAAATTCCCCTTTTAACCACATTCAAATATATAATTCAGTGGTGTTAATTACATTTCAATATTGTGTTACCATCAACAAAACTTTTCTATGGCCCTAAACAGAAACTCTGCAACAATTAAGAATTAACTCTTGATTTCGTACCCTCGCCTCCCGTCCCTGGTAATCTGTGTTCCAGTTTATGACTTCATGAATGTACTTCTGATTATTTCATATTGGTGAGATCATACAGTATTTGTTCTTTTGTATCTGGCTAATTTTACTCAACGTGATGTCTTCAGGGTTCATCCATGTTGTTGCATGTATCAGAACATCTTTCCTTTTTATGGATGAATAATTTTCCTTTGTATATATTTACTACAATTTTTAATCCATTCATCTGCTGATGGACATGTGGGTTACTTCCACCTTTCAGCAATTGTGAATAATGCTGTTCTTAACATTGGTGTGCAGATATATTTTTTTGAGTTCCTGCTTTCAATGCTTTTGGCTATATATTTTGACGAGGGATTGCGGCTCATATGGTAATTCTGGACTTAACTTTCTGAGGAACCTCCAAACTGTTTTCCAGAGTGGCTGCACAATTTGATATTTCCACCAACAGTGAATGAGTGTTCCCATTTTCTCCACATCTTCTCCAACACTTTTTTTTTTTTTCCAAAAATTTTTAATGGTAGCAATTCTGGCTGGTGTAAAATGATATCTCATTGTGGTTTTTATTTGCATGTCCCTAATAGCTAATGATGCTGAACATTTTTTTTCATATGCTTTTTGGCCATTTGTACTCTTTTTTGGAGAAATGTCTATGCATGTGTTTTGCCCATTTTTAAATTGGGTGATTTGTTTTTTGTTGTTAGTTATAGGATTTCATTAGACATTCTGGATATTACACCCTTATTGGATATGTAGTATTTTCTCCCATTGTGTAGGTTGTCTTTTTACATTTATGATAAAGTCCTTTGTTGCACAGAAGTTTTTAATTTTGGTGAAGTCCCATTTATCTGTTTTTTTGTTGTTGTTGCTCATGATTTGGGTGTGAAGTCTGACACTATTGGGAAACACAAGGTCATGAAGATGTTTCCCTCTGTTTCCTTATAGGAATCTTATAGTTTAGTTCTTATATTTAGGCCTTTGATAAATGTTGAGTTAATTTTTGTGTATGGTGTGAGGTTAGGGGTCCATCTTCATTCTTTTGCACCTGGATATCCAGTTTTCTCAGCACCATTTGTTCAAGAGGCTATTCTTTTCTGATTGAGTGGACTTAGAACCTTCATCAAAAATAAGTTGGGTTGATTTCTGAACCCTCTATTTGATTCCATTGATCTATATGTTTGTAATTAAACCATGCTGTTTTAATTACTGTGGCTTTGTAATAAGTTTTAAAGTCATGAAATGTGAATCCTCCAACTTCGTTCTTCTTTTTCAAGATGGATTTGGTTGTTCAGAACATCTTGCCCTTCCATATAAATTTGATGATTGGCTTTTCCAATACTGCAAAGATTGCTGCTGGGATTTTGATTGGCTTACATTGAGTCTGTAAATCACTTTGATAGAATTCATATCTCAATAGTCTTTAAATGCATGAACACAGAAGGTCCTTCAATTTATTTAGGCCTTCTTTGATTTCTTTTAACAATATTTTGTAGTTTTCTACATAGAAGTCCTTTCCAACCTTGGTTAAATTTATTCCTAGATATTTGATTCTTTTGGTTGCTATTGTAAATGGAATTATTTTCTTGATTTCCTCTTCAGATTGTTCATTTCTAGTGTCTAGAAACACTACTGCTTTTTGGGCAATGGTCTTGTATCCCACCACTTTTCCAAATTTGTTTATTAGCTCTAGTAGCTTTGTGGCTTTTTCAGGATCTTCTTTATATAGGATCATGTCATCTACAAAGAGGGAAAGTTTAACTTCTTCCTTTCCAATTTGGATGTCTTTTATTTCTTTTTCTTGCTTAATTGCTCTGGATAGAACTTGCAGTACTATGTTGAATAATGATGGTGACAATGGGCATCCTTGTCTTGTTCTTGATCTTAGAGGGAAATCTTTTAGTTTTTCACTATCAAGTATGATGTTAGCTGTCTTTTTAAAAAATATATACATGCTCTTTATCATTTTGAGGATGTTTCCTTCTATTTCTAATTTTCTAGGTGTTTATATTAAGAAGGTGTGCTGGAGTTTCTCAACTGCCTTGTCTGCATCAATTGATATGAGCATGTATTTTTTCCCTTTGTTCTATTAATGTGATATATTAATTGATTTTCTTATGATGACGCACTCTTGCGTACCTGCAATAAATCCCATTTGATCATGGTATTGTGCTTTTGGATTCGGTTTATTAATATCTTGTTGAAAGTATTTTTCATCTATATCCATAATGAAGCTTTTTTTTCCTACAGTTTTGAGAGAAATAGCTCTGACAATTTTTGCTGGTTGTTTAAAGATTATGTGAGGGAATAGCACCCTGGAAATTCTTACACTGCCGCCTTGGTCCTTAGATTCTTGGTACAGTTTTAAGGCTTTGCTTCCATTGTTAATAATGTAGAAAATATGCATGCCAGGATTTCAAAATCACTTTAAATTTATACATAAGTCATACCTTTAGTCATACATAAGATTAATCACACTTTATTAGAAAAGTAAACTCTAATGTTCTTTTCTGGAAATATGTAAATACAAATGTATATAGATATTGGAACATATTTATTGGAAAGCCTTAAAAGTAGAGAACCTGGCAGAAATATTGTGAGGTGTATTTTTCATCATTCTATTAGAATTTTCAGTTTGGAATGGACTCACAATGAATCCAATTTATTTCCCAGATGAAGAAAATTAGGATTATATTATGTCTTCCAATCTGCCGTTGAGTTCATTAGTTCTCTGATTTTACTGGTTGCAAGAGAAAGTTGATATATTATTTTCTTTGGAACTAGCAACATTTTAGTTTCATGAAAATTTATCAATATTTGTATCCATTTATGATCTGAATGTATATATATTCTTCAACATTTTGTTTATAAATCTGGAGGTTGACTATGGTCCTTTGTGAATATTCTCAGTTCTTTCAGTCTCAAGTTCATTTATGTTTTAGCATCTGCTGTTTGTAGAACACTTCATTATGCACTGGTAGTAGTTAAGAAGAAGAAATAACTACCATCTTTAAGGAATCTATTCTCTTAGGGGTAATAAAAAATCCCAAAATAAACATATAAATCCAAGCTACTGAAGCATGAATGGTTTAATTGAGTAGTAACATAGTTCTAGGGTGATAGAAAGTATTAAGGTGATAGAAGTTCTAAGATGATAGAAAGTTGATGACCTAGTCTGTAAAGGCTGGATGGGACATAACATAGAAATGGTCATTTTATTTGAGGGAAACAAAGGGATTGTCAGTCTAGCTGGAGTAGAAATGCATGTACAGGAATGTTTGTAGATAGGATGTTAGGGCTGATGTGTGGTGGGATGGATACACCATGCTGAAGCATTTGAACAATAAGTAGACGAGCTGGCTCATATAGGCATATTGAAGGCTTTGAATTTTCTAGATTGTGGCTTATGATGCCAGATAAAGGATCACAAGTGAAGAGAAATAATGCAAAGTTGCCTCTCATGATCCTGCTGTAAGCTTGTCAGCCGTGGTCATATGAGGACTTTAAATTGAAACTGAACTTATACATTATCAATATTAAAACTAGATACTAGCCAGAATAATGAATATGACATAAAAAGGAAGAGGCATGGAGGGGATAATCTTAGGAGAGTATAATGTGAAATAGGGTTGGGGATATTTGTATCTGTAGAAATTAATATACTAGTGCAAGATACACAGGTCATAAGCACAGTAAATTTGAAATCTTCACAAGAAAATTCTTATGAATACATATATATATATATATTATGCTCAGACTTGGTGAGAGAACTCTAAAGAGCACTTTTTGGAATTCAAAAAACTAAGAGTCAAAGCACAATTTTACTAGTGAGAGAACTCCAAAGAGCACTTTATAGAATTCACAGAACAAAGAGTTGGAGCACGATTTGTAATGTTCCTTCCAATGAAATTTGGTGATTCACTGATTTCAATTGTGGGCACTGGGGCCATTACTCATTTTTGAGCAGGGAAGTGACTTGATTAAGCTTGAGTTTGGAGAACATTGACTTGGCTTTATAAGTTAGAATGAAGGGTGGGGTAGAGATAGAGAAATAAGCTACATGTCTAATTTAAAATTTAGTGAGCATGAGTAACACATGTAGACAATGCTGCCAACAAAAAGACTACTGTGATTATAGGCTATCAATCAATTTTATCAATATGTCATTAATTAAAATGCTTTGAATGGAGGGTGAGGAGTGGTGGTGTACATCTATTTTGTCTGAGCACAATTTATTCACTTATGATGATTATAAGACTGTAAGAGAGATATCAATCAAATGAGTATGTACTAAAGCTAAGATGGTCAAAGGACTCAGAACCATTGCATGAGAAATAATTGAGATGTTTAACTTCTAGATGTGTAGGCTCAAGAGAGATATGATAATCATCCTAGCATTCAAAGATAGGAACCCATCTCTTCTGGAATAAAAATTAGGTGTGTGGTTGTATGTGTGTATGGGTGTGTGTTTGCAGAGGTTAGGAAATGACTAAGATGAGAAACTACAGAGATGAAGACTTTAGCTTCAACTGATGTGGGCTTGGCAATGCAATAAACTGCTTTGTGAGGTAGTGAACTTCTCTTTGTTGGAAGAATTAAAACAGTCAGATTATAACTTGGTGGGATTTTTTCAGAGTATTGAATTTTTGGTTATGAGTGCTTTGGAGGAGATGAAAAGTGCTCTAGATACTTTTAAGGTCCAGAGAATCCTGAGCTTATGATCTTAGGTCGTGATGGTGGGAAAGGAATAAAAAGAATCTTTCCTTCTTTCCTTGTCCATTATCTTATCTCCTTCCCTTACTCCTTCATTCCTGTCCTTCCTTCTACCTTCCTTTCTTTTTACCTTCTTTCCCTCCATTCCTCTCTCATTTTTCCCCTTCTCACCTCCCTCCTTTTCCTCTCTTCCTAACTTCCCTTTCTTTTGTCTTCCTCACTTCTTTGAAAGCCTATTTTATTCCAGACACTCTACTAAGTATTGGGAATACAGTTATGGCACAAAGATGACATGAAACCTGTTTTCTTGGACCTTCCAGATTTTTTGGAGCAAGTTGAAATGATTAACTCTGATAAGGCATCAATGTATATCAAGGAAATCTTATCTTCTTTGTGGAAGTTGGGGGATTCATCAGGGGTAAAAGAGATGGACAAGATAAGTGATGAAGTCATTTAGAGATGAGGAAGAACTTTCAGATTTTGCAAAAATGTTGAAGCTGCAACTGGAAAAGAAATGAATGAAAAGAGAGTTGGCTTTTAAATGGAGATGATTAAGTTCGCTTTGGCCCTGATCACTGTTAAATGCTCACAGATCTGGTTTTCATTGATTGTTTATGGGCATGTAATTTGATAATGAAATGAGGTCTTCCTTATTATAAAGTAAATATACTGGATAAATACTTCAGCTAGATAAACTTAACTTCATTTTGTTTTACTACACCATTATTTTGTTTGTTTGTTTATTTATTTATTTATTTTTACATCATTATTTTTAATCTTAAACATCCACTTCCATTTATTTCTGAGATAACTGTAAAAAATCACAGATTTTTATCCCTCAAGATTATTAAGTGAACTGGAATTTTATGTTTATTGGTAAAAATAAAACTGAATTAACCTATAGGTTTACATAAAAATATAAGCACTTCTTGTCCAGTTATATCTATGTAGTTGTAGTTACTGCCAGTTTATTTTTCCTAAATTAATATTTGTGCTGAAAATATTATCAACAACATTAGATTTTAAAAATGTTTTTCATTATGGAAAATGTCAAACATGTACAAAGAGAGAGACCAATATAATGAATCCCCATGTCTCTATCACTCAGCTTCAATGACTCTCACTTTGCCACCATAATTAATTTTGATGAGAATCTAAGATTCATCTCTTCATCTGAAAATATATTTCAGGATACACCTTTAAATGATAAGCAATCTTTTACAAACACATCCATGATGATACTAATAAACCTAAGTAGTAATAATAACTTCTTGATGATATTTAATTTTTGAAATTTCTATTGTTTTAAACATAAAAAATTAAGAATATATTCAAACTATTTGACATTAGATGAAGCAAAGTAGTTATATTTTCAAACAATGATTCCTCTTTGTAAGCAAGGTATTATCCTCACAGATCTGTGGCTAGACTGGCTCAGTTAGGAGATTCTCACTCAAGATCTCTCAAATTATTGCAGTCAGATGTCAACTGGGCTGGAGTCATCTGAAAGCTTGACTGGACTAGATGTCCAGGATGGCTTGTTGACTAACATGCATGGCACCTCAGAAAAACAGCTGCCTGGGTTTCTTTCTCTCATCACCTGGCCTTACTGCGAGGCTAGCATGGGCTTTCTTGTGGCTTGGTGCTCTCAGGGTAGACTTTTTACATGACTGCTGGCTTCCCCCCAGAGTGCGTGTTCCAAGGGTGTCAGGAGAAGCTGAAAAGTTTCTTTTGACTTATTCTCCAAAGTCACATGGCACCACTTCTGCCTCATTCTATTGGTTGAAAGCTAGTGCCCGTCAGTCCACAATCCAAGGGAAGGGCATAAAAATCGGGAGGCCAGGTTCATCATGGTACATCTTTGAATTATCACTGTATTTTACAGTCTAATTGTTTGTACACATCCTTTCTATCTTCTCCTTATGCCACTCACAGTTTTGCATTTGATTTTTGTTTTTCTTTGGCCAGGTTATCAAGGATCCTCCTCCACCACCACCACCTGCGCCAAAAGAGGTAAATGAGTGTCTGATAATGTATTCTTCTATTCTTTTTCTGTGTTTATATATTATCCCCAAGTTTGATTACATTTGGTTTTAGATAGATATGATACCTATATATTGACTTTGGGACTTATGAAATTTAATTGTTATTTTTCTTCTTATGTTTTCTTTCATGTGCTAGAGGAATGGGAACTTTGCAAATTGGTAAAGATAAAATGGCCATAGGGATACATAGAGGTTCAATATAATTTTATAGTAATATACCAAGAGTTCTGATGCACCTTATTTACAAAAAAGTTGAAAGATCTAATCTGACAACTTAAAAATGTTATTACTTTCTTTAAAATGAGGATTGTTTTTATATTACTCTGTTTATTTGCCAATATAGTGTTGACAACATGAAATGCAGAGTGTACTAGTATTGTGCATTTTCAAAGCTTCTCAGCTGCCTATCTTTTTAGTATAAATTTCAAGAGTTCAAACTTATACAAATGTTGATGCTTGAAATAATTCCTAATCTGTTTTATATTTTAAAATATGAAGTGATAAATCAATTCAGAATAAAAAAACAATGCTCATAGTTAAGGAGCACCTCCGTGCCACCTAGTTGTGTATTAAAGTAGATTTGTAAAATTTGAGGAAGGGAGAAGGCCTCATAACCTTAAAACTCCACTTAAATTTGTGCCTGAAAGCAAAAATACACTGCATACCCTATATATAATTTCTACTGCATGAATCCTTTCCTGTGGCATTCAGAAAAATATATAAGTGTGAGCCAGTTCTTACTAAACAATACTTTAAGAAATTAATTAAATCCATTTTTTTAAAAATTGCATCTTCCTAGGAAGAAGAAGAAGAACCACTGCCTACCAAGAAATGGCCAACTGTGGATGCTTCCTATTATGGTGGTCGAGGGGTTGGAGGAATTAAAAGAATGGAGGTCAGTAACATTAAAAAAACCTGTTAGTTGCTAATCTGTAACATGTATTGCTGGGACTATTAAGTACCACAGTATCATCCATTTTTACTTAATACTGGGTCTTTTCTGGAAATTTTTTTCCCTATGGAATCATCTTAGCCATTTCAAAACTGTTCAAGTACTGGATTCATTAGTCAAAGAATTCCATTGATAAGACCTCTGAATTCAAAACAAAGCTAGGGCTTTTCTTAGTATTTTGGAAAAAATGACAGAATGGAACATTTAACTTTGAGAAACTTGAAGCTGCAACAATGCTTGTCTTTGATAAAATCTGATAGCCATGTACTATTTGTGGAAACTATGTTAAAATATTCAATACTATGGATATGACCTAATCACAAATGTAGAGGAAGCATGTTTAGGACTTTTTAATGTCTTTTAGTTAACCACAGACTATCATAATTGATATAAAAGATCATTTTTCTTCAATAGTTCTTTTAGATTGGCTCAAAGTATAGATTCAGATTGAACTTTAATATTAAATCTTAATAATCTCATCACTAGGAAAATATTTTTTTCAAAGTAGTGGATTAATTAATAATAAGCAATTTTTGCCAGTACTAAGCCCTTGGTAACAGTGTAAATAGGTCAATATCCCATCCCACAGGACAATTTGAGGAATTTTCTTATTGATATATTGACTTGTTTATTTAAACAAAGATTCTGGCATTTTCTCCTTATTAGTTGTCCTTTAACTTTATTTCTGGACAAGGAGTTTTAATGTGTTTTACAATAATTTTCCATGTCTCTATGGGCATATCTGCTTTGTCCCATTACTGCCAGCAAAAATCAATAAGTTAATTAACAACCCCTCAACTGCTGACATTTTCTCTTTTTACA
>JAQZBX010013012.1:0-40429 GCA_029593785.1 Cabassous unicinctus
CCTCTGTCCTCGCTTTTCATCACACATATGCCCTGCTCCCAAGGGGCAAGGGCTTTCACTTTCTTAGCGGTTTCTTCTGTACTTTACCCTTATATTTTTTTCTTTTTTTATTTAATATGTTTTTTTAATTTTTTAAAAGATACTTAGATTACATAAATGTTACACACAAAAAATATAGGGATTCCCATATGCCTCACTCCCCACACCTGCCATACCCTCCCACGTAAACTTCCTTCATTAGTGTGGCACATTCATTGCAATTGATAAATGCATCCTGGGGCTTTGCCATTAAGCATGGACCATAGTTCACATTGTAGTCTACACTCTCTCCCACACAGTTCTGTGTATTATGTGATGAAATGAAATGACCTATATCTGTCATTGCAGTGTCATTCAGAATGAATCCCAAGTCCTGAAAAAGCCCCCTTATTACAACTTTTTTTCCCTTTCCCTGCCGCAAGAGCCTCCAGTGGCCACTGGCTCTGCATCAATGTTATAATTTCTTCCATTGCCAGAATCACAATATGTCTATAGTCATTATTTCTTACATGCTACACATTTCTTCTTGGTTCAGTTTCCTAGTAAATTATTTAATTGTTTTTTAAAGAAAATCTGTAAATATGTTTCTACCATATTATCTGAAAACCTTAAGGCTGGATGCATTTCTTCTGAAGATATGAGTTCTTAGATTTTAATTTGTTTAACCCACCCAGCAGAGTCTGAGTCAACATGCATAACCAAATACATTAAACTTTCCAATGAAATATGTAAATATTCACATTAAATAAAGTGATTAAAGAATGTAAATAGCTTCATGTCAGCTCAAATAACATATTGTTGCCAAATGATATGCCTAATATCATTTGGGATTCATGAATCTTCTTTCATCCAGAGATCTTTGGATTTTGAAGTACTGGATGATGTACCTCATTACTTTTTACTATATTCTTTTGTAATTTTTTCAGACTGTCAAATCCTACCTACCCAACATGAACTTTAATAAAGTTAAATTCTTTTCCTTCATATCTCTTTCATTAATGTAGTTAAAACACAAATTATGCAATTAAATGTTTAATATCCATCACAATCACTCAATGAGTTCAGAAACAAACATCTCATATACATTACTGGATGTTCAGGTCTTCACAGAGTGTCCCACACATAATTATTTCTTACCAGAGGAATCTTGTCCTTATTTTTCCCTTTGGATGACTATTGTGCCAAGTCTTGATATGACTAATCCCTTTTTATCCTCCTCTAGTAGTTGTCCTTATCAAATTATCAATAGTAGGACACCTCTTATACTGTTTACCACAATATCAGTTTTTATTTCAGAGCACTAAAAACAGTCCATAATTCATTTAAACTGTATACAATATGTATACATATTATATATTTTATGGGCCTAATAAACCTTCTCTTGGCATTTATGACTTTATGTAGTTCCCACTAACATTGAATTTAAACTGGCTGCCTGACTCAAATTTACACAATAAAATGAAGTGGAAGAGTTGCTGTGCCAGTTTCATATGTAAACTTTAAGAAGACCTGATCGATTCTTCTTATCCTCATTGGAAAATCTTATTTTCCATGTAAGAAGAATTTGGAGAGATGTTGAAATGCCATGTTGAAAGAAAGGATCTAAAACTACTCAGAGATTAGAGAGTCTCAGCCATCTAATCAAGCCATATGAAATCAGCCTTCCAGCTGTCCCTGTGAATGCCAGAGATGTCTGTAAGACATTTGGAAGTGAGCAACTCTGTCAAGCCCTGGAGAAGATGACTGCAACCCCAAATTACGTGGAATGGGACAGAATAATCACCCATATAATTCCAGACAAATCACTGTATTCTGAAAGGTAATAAAATGTTACTATGATTGATGCTTTTTAAGAAACTAACTTTTGGAGTAATTTAATATACAACATTAGATAACTTAAAAAATTTTCTATATTGTCCTCCTTCAGAACTCCAATATTTTGCACAATGGCTGCAAATAGGTAGCCATATAAAAGCTATCTGTTGAACAAATGGATAGAAGAAGTGATGCAAGAATGCATGAAAGGTGATAAAAAATTATATTAGGAATAAATCTTTTGATAAAATAAAAAAAGTCCACATTTTCAATTGGTCATTTTATTAAAATGCACATTAAGGCAGGGATGTTTTCATTAGGTAAAACAGGGCTCATCAAAATGTCATTCAATGACCACCTAAATAAAATATGGCTACTGATAATATGTGTAAAATCAAGATCCCTAAGTTCCAGTCCAGACTTAATGAATTTAGGAGTTAATGGATTGTGTTTGCCAATATTCTTCTGCATCTCTTTGAATTCTCTCCTTCTCTTTGCATTCTTCTGTTTGGCTACAATGGCTTTGTGAGTGGTACTCTAAAATTTTATCCTGTTTCATGTCAATTGTGGTACTTGAATGTGTATTCATGTATTAATCAAATTTGAGTTTGAGGAGGCGGCAAGATGGTGTTGGTTTAAGTGGACACTCACCATCTCTCTCACAAAAGACAGCTGTTTGGGGACAGGATCCTGCCCAAGTGAGTTGTTCTCAGAATGCAAGGAGTGCAAGCCTTTTGGGCACTGATTGGGAGGGAGTTGGACAGGGAAATGGATTGCTCAAGATAAAACCAGAACATAGAAAACAGCAAAGAAATAGAAGAAGAAGAACAAAGGGTGAAAGAGAAAATTTAACACACAAACAAAACCAGCACCTAAACAAAACTCTAGAGCAGAGAGAGAAGCTAATCAACTGAATAAACCCATCAAGATAAATGATGACCAGAGGGCAACAAAAAGTTACACACCATACTAAGAAATAGGAAAACATGGACCAGTCCAATACACAAACTAAAAACCAGGATGAGACACAGAACATTGAACAACTAATCAGAGTTGTCAAAACAAATATCATGGACCAACTTAATAAAGTGAAAGAAGAGATTAAGGATGTTAAGAAGACACTGAGAAAACATACTGAAGAAATTGTAAACATACATAAAAAGAAAACGGATATGATGGTGATGAATGGCACAATCCAAGAAATCACATAACAGCAGATTTGAACAGGCAGAAGAAAGAATTAGTGATGTGGAAACAGTACATCTGAAATCAAACGTATAGTAGAAAAGATAGATAAAAAGATAAAAAACATCCAGGACAGACTTAGGGATTTAAACGACAGCACAAAACACACAAACCTATGTATTATAGGCATCCCAGGGGGAGAAGAGAAGGGAAAGGGAACAGAAGGAGTGTTGAAGGAAATAATAGTTGAAAACTTCCCAACCCTATTGAGGGAGATGGACGTACATGTCCAGGAAGCACAGTGAGCCCCAAACAGTATAAATCCTAACAGGCTTCCTCCACAACATATACTTGTCAAAATGTCCAATGCTCAAGACAAAGAGAAAATACTCAAGGCAGCAAGAGAAAAGAGAACCATCACATACAAGGGAAGGTCAATAAGATTAAGTGCTGATTTCTCATCTGAAACCATGGAGGTAAGAAGACAGTGGTATGACATAGTCCAGGTACTCAAAGAAAAAAAATTCCAGGTATGAAGTCTCTCTCCAGCAAAGCTGGTATTCAAAAATGATGGAGAGTTCAAAATATACACAGATAAGCAGAAATTAAGAGAGTATGCAAAAAAGAAACCTGTCCTTCAAGAAATACTAAAGGAAGTCTTACTGGTTGAAAGGAAAATACAAGAAAGAGAGAGATGGAGGAGAGAGTAGGAACAACAAAAAAGACAAAAAGAGAAATAAAAACAACATCTGACATACATAAACCCAAAGAAAATATGGCTGATGTAAGAAATTCGTTGCGAGTAATAACACTGAATGTTAATGGATTAAACTCACTAGTCAAGAGACACAGAATGGCAGAATGGATAAGGAAACATGATCCATCTATATGTTGTCTACAAGAAACCCACCTTCGACCCAGGAATTCAAGGAGGCTGAAAGTGAATGGCTGGAAAACAATTTTACAAGCAAACAACAACCAAAAATGGGCAAGAGTAGCTATATTAATATTGGACAAAATAGACTTTAAATGCAAAACTATTGTAAGAGAAAAAGATGGACACTATATATTAGTTAAAGGGGTGATCATTCAAGAAGAAAGAACAATCATAAACATTTATGCACCTAATCAGGGTGCCTCAAAATACATGAAGCAAACACTGGAAAGATTAAGTGGAGACATAAATGCCTCTACAATAATAGTGGGGGATATTAATACACCATTAGCACCATTAGAGAGAACGTCTAGACAGAGAATCAATAAAGAAACAAAGACTCTGAATAATACATAAGAGGATATGGAGCTAATAGATATATACACAATGCTACACCCAAGTACAGCAGGATACACATTCTTCTCGATTGCACATGGATCATAATACAGGACAGACCACATTCTAGGCCACAGTACAACTCTCAATGAATTCAGAATGATTGAGTATATACAAAGTAATTTCTCTGACCACAATGAAATGGTATTGGAAATCATTAATGCCAGAAAACCAGATTAGGCACAAACATATGGAAGTTAAACAACACACTCTTAGACAAACAATGGGTTAAGGAGGAAATCTCAAGGTAGTTTCAGTAACTACCTTGAAACGAATGAAAATGGCAACAACAACATATCAAATCCTATGGGATGCAGCCAAAGCTATACTAAGTGGGAAATTCATACCCATAAATGCATATATCAGAAAAGAAGAAAGAGCTAAAATTGAAGACCCAACTGCACACCTGGAGGAATTGGAAAAACAACAACAAACTAACCACAAAGAAAGTAGAAAGAAGGAAATAACAAATTTAGAGCAGAACTAAATGAAATAGAAAGTAAGAAAACACTAGAAAAATAAACAAAACCAAAAGCTGGTTCTTCAAGAAGATCAATAAAATTAACAAAACCTTAGACTAATAAAGATAAAGAGAGAGCAGATGCAAATAAACAAAATAAGAAATGTGGAAGGGGATATCACCACTGACCCCACAGAAACAAAGAGTATCGTTAGAGAATACTTTGAAAAATTATATGCCAACAAGAATATTTAGAGGAAATGGACAAATTCCTAGAAACTTACAAGCAGGCTACATTGGTGAAAGACGAAATTGATGAACTCAAGAGTCAAATTGCAAGTAAAGAGATAGACCCAGTCATCAAAAACCTCCCAACTAAGAAGAGCCCAGGACCACATGGCTTCACAGGTGAATTCTACCAAAGATTCCAGAAAGAGTTAACACAAATCCTGCTTAAGCTCTTCCAAAAAATAGAAGTAAAAGCAACATTCTCTAAGTCATTCTATGATGCCAAAATTACCCTAATACCAAAACCAAAGACGTCACAAGAAAGGAAAATTACAGACCAATTTCTCTAATGAAACAAGATGTTAAAATTCTCAACAAAATACTTGCTAATCACATTCAACAACATATCAAATGAATTTTACACCATGACCAAGTGGGTTTCATCCCAGGTATGCAAGGATGGTTCAACATTAAAAAATCAATAATGTAAAACACAACATAAGCAGATTGAAAGAAAAAAATCACATGATCATCTCTACAGATACAGAAAAAGCATTTGACATAATACAACACTCTTTCCTGAGAAAAACACTGCAAAAGATAGGAATAGAAGGAAACTTTTTGAACAAGATAAAGGGTATATATGAAAAACCCACAGCTAATATCATCTTCAATGGTGAAATCCTGAAAGCTTTCCCTCTAAGAATGGGAAAAAGACAAGGATGCCCACTATCACCACTCCTATTTAACATTGTTTTAGAAATACTTGCTTGAGCACTGAGGCAAGAAAAAGATATAACAGGCATCCAAATTGGAAAGAAAGAAATAAAAATTTCACTATTTGCAGATGACATGATCTTATACATAGAAAGCCCTGAGAAATCTACAATGAAGCTTCTAGAAATTATAAAGGAGTTCAATAAAGGCTCAGGTTATAAGATCAATGCTCAAAAATCAGTAGCATTTCTGTAAACCAATAATGAGAAATTTGAGGAGGAAATCAAGAAAAAAATACGGTTTAAAATGCTAACTAAAAGTATCAAATACATAGGAATAAATTTAACTAAAGATGTAAAGGACTTTTATACAAAAAACTACACCACACTGTTAAAGGGAATCAAAGAAGACTTAAATAAATGGAAGAATATTCCCTGTTCATGGATAGGAAGACCAAACATCATCAAGATGTCTTTCCTACCCAACTTAATCTACAGATTTAATGGAATACCAATAAAAATCAACACTATATTTTTTAATGACTTAGAAAAACTAACTATAAAATTTATTTTGAAGTTTAAGAGGACCCGAATCACCAAAGACATATTGAAAAAGAAAAATGAAGTTGGAGGTATCACAGTACCTGACTTCAAAACATAATACAAAGCTACAGAGGTCAAAACTGCATGGTATTGGCACAAGGATAGACATACTGACCAATGGAACCAAACTGAGAGTTCCAATATAGATCCTCGGATATACAGTCATCTGACATTTGACAAGACCACCAAGCCCACTCAGTTGGGGGAGAATGGCCTCTTCAACAAATTGTGCTTGGAGAACTGGATAGCCATATCCAAAAGAATGAGAGAGGAACACCATCTCACACCTTATACAAAAATCAACTCAAGGTGGATCAAAGATCTAAATAAAGAGCTAAGAACATAAAGACCTTGGAAGAAAATGTAGGGAAACATCTACAGGACCTTGTAATAGGAAATGGTTTCATGAACTTCACACCCAAAGTACAAGCAGCAAGAGAAAAAAATAGATAAATGGGATCTCCTCAAAATTAAAAACCTCAAAAGACATTATCAAGATAGTAAAAAGGCAGCCTACCCAATGGGAGAAAATATTCAGCAACAATATATCTGTTAGGAGCCTAATATCCTGCATATATAAAGAAATCCTACACCTGTAAAATAAAAAGACCACCAATTTGAAAAATGGGCAAGTGACCTGAAATGTAACTTCTGCAAGGAAGAAATGCAAATGGCTAAAAAGCATCTGAAAGATGCTCTACATCACTAGCTATTAGGGAACTGCAAATCAAAACTACAATGATATACCATCTTACACCCATTGGAATGGTGGCTATTAAAAAAACAGTAGACTCTAAGTATTGGAGAGCTTGTGAAGGAATGGGAGCCCTCATCCACTGCTGGTGGGATTGTAGAATGGTCCAGCCACTATGGAGGAAAGTTTGGCAGTTTCTCAAAAAACTAACTATAGAACTTCCATATGATACTGTGATTCCACTGCTGGGTATATACCATGAAGAAGTGAAAGCAAAAACACGAACAGATTTTGCACACCAATGTTCATAGCAGCATTGTTCACTATTGCCAAAAGTTGGAATCATCCCAGATGCCCAACAATGGATGAATGTATAAACAAAATGTGGTACATACATAAAATGGAATATTACTCAGCTGTAAGAAGGAATAAAGTGCTAACAATTGGGATAACATGGATGAATCTTCAAGACCTTGTGTTGAGTGAAGCAAGCCAGGCATTGAAGGATGAACAGTACATCACCTCACTGATATGAATTGAGGAAACTGAGCAGTCTCAGAGAGCTATTATCTGTAAGATAGGTTTACAAGAAATAGAAAGAGAATAGTATGTTGTAAGCCATCACCCATAGGGACATAATCTATGGTAAAGTGATAGAATGTTGTTGCATATTGAAGGGATAAGACAGGAGGGTAGTGATATTATTGGGTTGGGGGGTGAAGGTTTGTCAAGTGGGTAGATTGGGAAGGGTAGTTTAGAAGGTCCATGATACTGGGGAGAAGGTTGGGAGAGGGGCCAGTTGAACGATGGAGATTTGTGGGTATGAGGTTGAGAGAACAGAGGTGGGACTTCTCTTATGGCATTAAGACAAGGAAGGGTCACTGGTTTAGGGTGTTGTTTGGGGGGCATTCAAGACAGGGCGCATCTGCAGCAGGCTTCTAGGAAGTGTGTGAGTGTTCACTGTGTCATAATGTGTTGTATCAGTGGGTGGATACCCACAAAATGAGTGGGAAGGAGTTGGACTCCCATCTTTGGGAGGACTAATTTATTCAGAAAAAGACAGGTGGCAATCTCTCAAGGGCAAGGGCAGTTCATAATAGGGGGAACAAACCACTGTGTCAAGAACTCTTGTTACGTGTGACTATAAATCTTTTCATCCAATGAGTTAAGCCAGGGGGTCATCATGGGCCCCAGGAGGATGGGGTGGGAGGAAAATAATAGATCAAACAGGGGGTATTTTGTGGTCAGTGGAAATGTTCTTCATTACCATACAGTGATGGACACAGGACATGGTAAATATCATCAACATTTATAAAATTGTATGGTATAAAATGTAAACCATAGTGTAAAACATTGACAATGTTTAGTAGCTATGTTTCAGTATTTGCATATAAATTATAAAAATGCTACCATCCACATATAAAAAGGTATTAATATAGGAGTGAGGAAGGCGGGAGAGGTTTAGTATATGAGAGTCTCCTGTATTCTGTGAGTGACATTGCTGTGACATAAAACTTCCTTGAAAACAAAATGAAAAATAATGAGACACTGGGGAATAAGAGGGGGAAGGTCCCATGGTACAGACTTCACACCAGATATTGCAGTGATGAAAGGCAAAAGTTCAAAAAAAATTTTTTATATATTTTTCATTTTTTAATATCCCAATCTTTTAATTTCATTTTATTTTTAGTTTTTTAAAAGCATTCTAAGTATTTTCTCTCTTACATTTAAACTCATCATTATTATTTCATTTTCCTATTAATTGTATTCAGCTATTGTAAAGGCTTAATCTTTGAAGAAGCTTTGCATAACAGAAATGTTACAACTATGGTAGGGGGGATTAAAGGGGTGGGGTGTCAGTGATGGGGGATACATGGGAGGAAGTTCACCTGGGCATACATATAAGATATATAAATATGTTCAAATGTTCATGAAACATTGCCACAGTGGGTGGAAATTCACTCAATAAATGAGAGAATACTGAATTCCCATTCTGAATGGCTCTGCCACTTTGTATAAGGGAAAAGCAACAGGCCCCCAAAGTGTAGAGGAAGTGACTGGCAAAGGAGGATGGTCCACTGATTGGCCCTTGATATTGATGACTAGCCTTATGAGCCTTTGCTCTTGAAATTGAAACTTAGCCTATTGTTAAGGGGTGTCTAAGGGTTGCCTCTTGAGATCCTCCTTGTTGTTCAAATGTGGTCTCTCTCTAAGCCATACTCAGCATATGAATGCATTACCTTCCTCCCACCATGGGGCATGGCTCCAAGGGATGAGTTTCCCTGGCACCGAGGGTTTACTACCAAGTGCCAACTGTCAATGTGACTGGAAAAAGACCTTGAATAAAAGGGGGAAAAGGTAAAGACAAATGAGGTTATATGGCTAATAGACTTCAAAATGACTCAGTAGGTGATCCCAGAGGTAATGCTTACGCACATCTCAGTAGAATCTAATAGAATTCCAAAGTGGATATCACCCCAAACAGTGGGGCTTCTGAGGGCCCTGGAAACACCCAGGTCTTATGTCAGGGTGGGTAGCTCCAGGGTTTGGTGCCTTGCCAGTGGGCCCTACTTTGGAGTTTGTTCTCCTGAGAGTGACAGAGTTAGACTCAACCATGTCGTCCCTGCACATGGCTCATCTGTCCCTTCTATTCAAACCTATAGTTGGTGTTGGAGTTTGTAGTTGTACATCCAGAGACATGAGTCTTTGGGATGTCCATGTGCCAGTTGGGCCTGGAACCTCGGTGGAGCAGTAACTCCTACTCTACAGGTCATTGGACATGCCTAGGACAACTGGTGGTGAGATGATGATGGACAATGGCCATCCTAGGTAATGGAGAGAGTTTGCAGCTGAAGACAAGATAATCCCATCCATCTTTCTCATGGGATATAAACTCCCTCTCAATTGGAGGTGGAGTGGACATCACCATCCCAGGATTGGAGGAAGATCTATGGACTAGAATGGACTTACTGGTTTTCTACTATAGATATATTGTGATTCAAGCATTGGAAGAAATTACAACATTGATGTGGAGTCAGTGGCCACTGGAGGCTTTGGGGGCAGGGAGAAGGAAAAGAAGTTGTAATATGGGGGCTTTGTCAGGACATGGGAATTGTCCTGACTGATATTGCAAAAAGAGATACAGGCCATTTTATATCATCACATAACATGCAGAACTGTGTGGGAGAGTGTGTGGTCTACAATGTGAACTATTGTCCATGCTTAATGGCAAAGCCCCAGGATATGTTTATCAATTGCAATGAATGTGCCACACTAATGAAGGATGTTTATTTAGGTGGTTGTGGGAGGTGTGAGAGGTAGGGTGTATGGGAATCTCTATATTTTTTTGTGTAACATTTATGTAATCTAAGCATCTTTTAAAAATATATAAAAATTAAAAAGAAAACAAGAACCCTTCATCCTGAGGGCTCTAGAGACATCTAAACACTATAGGCAGGGCAGTCAACCCCACGGTGTTGGCACCCTTTCAGAGGGCTTTTCCTTAAAATATATGATAACCTTTCTCCCAACGTATTGGACTTGGACTCATTTATAATCTTCCTACACATGGTTCTTATGTCCCTTTTATTTGAATGTATAATTAGCACTGAACCAATTAAATATGTGTCTCAGAAACTTAAAATCTTGAGTTGTTTATATTTCCATTGAGCCCTGAATCTCAGCAAAGTTGCAGCCAACATCTACTCTCCAGTTAATCCAACTTTCCCAGGACAATTAACAAAAGGATTATGAAGGACATTGCCCATCCCCGAAAAGAGTATCTACAACTGCAAGCAAGACAGTTCCACCCATCTGCCCCATGGGATCTAAGCCCCCTCTTAACTGGAAGCAAAGTGGGTATCACCATCCTAAAATTCTCAAGATTGAGGAAAGAAGAAACATAAGAAGGGAAAGCAGCTATAGACTAAATTAGACTTATTCTAGCAATGGAAGAACTTGTAATATTGATATAAAGGCAGTGGTCAACAGAGGTTCTGAGGGGAGGGAGAAGGAAGAATGGGTGTAACATAAGGCAATTTGGAGACATTGGAATTGTTCTGCATGATATTGTAATGGTGGATACAGACCATTTTATATTTTGTTAAAACCTATAAAAATATGCAGTTCAAAGTGTAAACTATAATGTAAACTGTTGACCATGGTTAGCAGCAATGCTTCAATAAGTGTTTATAAATTGTAACAAATGTAACACACTAATGAAAAATGTTGTTAATGGGGAAAAGTTTGGGGGAGGGAGAGGTTAGCTATGTGGGAAGCCCCTATATTTTCAATGTAATACTTATGAATCTAAAGCTTCTTTAAAAATAAAAAAAAGAATTAGCTCTTTATATATATATATATGGGATTCCCATATACCCTGCTTTGTACACCTCCCACAATTTCCCATATTGAGAACATCTTTCATTAGTGTGGTACATTCATTAAAATTGATGAAAACATTGCCACTAAGCATGGATTATAGTTTACATTGTAGTTTACACTCTCTCTTGCACAACTTTGTAGGTTATGGCAAGATATGTAATGGCCCAAACCTTTCATTGTAATGTCATTCAGGAAAATTCCCAAGTTCCCAAAATGGCCCCATATTTCACCTGTTTTTCCAGTTGTATCACCACCTGCCCTCAGAACCTCTAGTGGCCACTGCATCCATGTGAATGAAAAGAAAATGTCAAAAAATATTTTATTCTATTTTTCAAAGTTTTTCACTTTTTAAAATACCCTATCTTTTTCCCTTTATTTTAGTTTTAGTTTCTTAAATTATTATACACATTATTTCTTATGTTTAAACCTATCATCATTATTTCATTTTACTATTAATCAAATTTGGCAATATTCTTGGCAAACTGGAAAAACGCTTTGAATAAAGGGAGAAAAGGTAAAGACAAATGAGTGTATATGGCTAAGAGACTTCAAAGAGGTAACACTAATGCATGCCTCAGCAGGATCTCACAAAAGGCCAATGTACATACTACCCCAAGTAGTGGGGCTCCTGAGGGCTCTGGAGACAATCAGGACCTATGGTCATTGCAGACAGCTCCAGAGTTTGGTGCCTTGCTGGTGGCTCTACTTTGGAGTTTGTACTCCTGAGTGTGACAGAGTTGGACTCAGATGTGACTTCTCTACACATGCCTTTTCTGCCCCTTTTATTAGAACCTATAGTTGGTGCTGGATTTGGTAGGTGTATGACTTTAATCTCTGGGTTGTCCATGTGCCAACTGGGCCCTGAAATTCAACAGAATTGCAATACCTACTTTCCAGTTCATTGGACTCACCCAGGACAACAACAAGGTGATATTGGACAATGAAGATTCCAAGGAACTGAGAGAGTCTACAACTTCAAGCAAGAGAGTCCCATCCTTCTGCTCCATGGGATCAAAGCCTCCTCTCAATTAGAGATGGAGTGAGCAACACCATCCCAAAATCCTCAGGATTGGAGAATGAACTCTGGGCTTATGTAGGCGTACTGGTATTCTCCTATAGACTTATTGTGATTCTAGCTATGGAAGAAACTATATCCTTCAGTTCTTTAGCCTGAATCATTTGACTTGTCTTGTCTTTGAGTTCATTAATGCTTTTGTATATCCAACATCTATTATTCTTTGATAATTTCTGAAGTTTTATTTTGTTCCTCTGGAAGGAGGAAGATAATTTCTTGCATCTGTTTTTCGTGTAAATATTTCTTGAACACTGAATCTTTTCATAATTTAATGTTTTCACTAAGGGATTTATTATCTGAGCATTCTGTTTCTTGTATTTATATCCAGATAGTGATATGGCAGATACATCTTTGAGGTGAAGGAACTAACAAATAAAAAAAAAATTGCAAAGGATTCTTCTTTGTCTTTAAAAATTGGCTTTGTGTTAGCCAGTGCTCTCCTTCAGAGTCTATCTCTGCTATTAAGACCTGCCTGAAGCAAAATTGTGGGGTCCTTTCCTCCTTTTCCAAACCTGTGCCTTTTCCAGGCCACTAAACTGACATAGAAATTCTCCTTTTTACTGGAATTAGAATGTCTCCTCTATTTCTATGACTAGACTTTTCCCTTTCAGGTGCTCTATGTATATCTTAAACCCAGGAATCCTTTAAATGCACAAAAAATTAAGGCTGTTATATCAAAGGAAACAATATTATAAGGCAGAATTTTCAAGCTCTTTAAATGGTTCACATATATTTTTTGTTATAAAATCTTGAGGTTGAAAACTTTCTAGACAAATAATACCACAAGAAGTTTTTCCCCACTTGACTCAAAGTAATTATTATCCAAAAAGTTAAAAAATTTTGAATTATGCCAAATACGAGGCTACTATAAGAAGAATATACATACATATACATATCATGTAGGCATTACCTTTATAATGTTATGATTTTTAGAAATGGAAATATAGAATTGATGAAATCAGAGACATAAAGCAATGTATATATTTTAAAAATATATTTTTGAGGAAATTTCATTTTCAAAAATATATTAAAAGCGTACCTTTTGAAACTTAATAGTAATGAGTGGTCTATAGTAATAATGTATCCCAGTAATATACCATAAGTTTTTAATTTTTGATCTCTCATTTGTATTGAATAATACTGGATTTAAAAGAACTGCATGTGATGCATTAAAACTCTCTATCATTATTTATTATACATATAGCATTTTGTATCTTTTTTCTAAAATTATTTATAAGTAGAAATATGGTGTTATGACCATGAGTTCTGGAATTAACCACTCTTGGTAGGATCACGGGACCAACAACAGTTAACGGTTGTGACTGTACAAATTACTTAACTCTTGGTGTAATTTTACTCATCTAAAAATATGTACAATAGTAATAACTATAGTAAAATATTGTCATCCAGATAAATATGTTAATAAAGGAAAGTATTCAAAAGAGTGTTTACTTCATCTTAGTTATGCAATATACATGCATTTCTATTACATAATATACAAATTATGGTTTATACTTAATAGATATTTGACAATCAGATTAAGATTTTTAATCATCATATTTTGCAAATGTTCTTTGTTATGAATTTTTAGGACCACTGAACTGATTTATAATATATCATGTTATACCAAAAATTCTTTTGAAGTCTTACACACTATCTCCTTTGCATTCTCAGTAGTTTACAAAAGTGAATTCTATAGGAAATAGGAATGACACAAATGTTCCTGACTTCATCATTATGGGATTGACAGACTCTGAAGAGATCCAGGTGGTCCTCTTTATTTTATTTCTCCTAATATACCTGATTACTGTGCTGGGGAATACTGGAACAATACTGATAATTCACCTGAATCTTCAACTTCACCCCCCCACATATTGTTTTCCACAGTCAATTCTCATTCCTTGTCCTCATTTACTCAACAGTCATAATGCTTAAAATCTTAGAGAATTTATTGACTTCAAACAAGTATATTTCATTCATGGGATGCTTCACCAAGATGTGATTTTTTTCTTCCTGATTACCACTGAAAGTTCCTTTCTCTCTTCAATGGCCTATGACAATGAGAATCTGCCACACACTCATCACTGAATACTACATGATTGGTTTTACTGAATCACTTTCAGAAGACCTTCCATTTATTCTTTGAGAAGTATAGCACAGTGTTAAATAGAACTGGTTTGGACTGAACAATTGAGATTTAATTTCTAGGTCTGCCAGGTTTTTAGCTGTATAATTCTTAGTAAAAGTGAAATTTTAAATCTACTTTGTTCAACTCTACAAAAATATTATAATTCTAATCAATAAAGTAATTTTAAAGATGATATCAGAAGGTGAATGGAATAATTAAATGCAGTACTAATATATTTTGACCACAATCATCAGAATAATTATATTCCTGCAAAAGTTTGAAAAAACAGTTGTTATTGCTATGAAAATGTACACTGATGTTTTTAAAATAATTTTGGTTGATCTTATTCATAAAAAAAAAATTAAAGATAATAACAGAATTTAATATTTGGCCCAATTGTAAAGTAAAACACTACAAAAGAATTATCTAATACATAAAAATATATAGGTCTGAACATTGGAGAAAATGCAGAAAACACTTTAAATTATTAAAGAAAATAGAAATATCTTAACCATTTTTGATATCTTTGTCTGTGGTCTTCTAGACAAATCTTATGTATGTGTATATATATATTACATATATATAACATTTTGTCATCATTTTCTATTTCTATTTTGAAGATTTTGAATTCTACTCATCACTATATCTTTTTAAAATTCCTTTTGAATTTAAATTTATGTTTTTTTGGTCCTTGAGTTAAATAAAGAATCTCATCTTGCAACGCTCTTAAACCTGAAGTTTTATAAATTAATGAGGTTAAATATCTGCCTGCTGTAATATGTCAGTTTGTCTACTTGCTAATCATTTGACATGCCTAACATTCTGTGATGTGTTAACAAACTTCAACAATTAATATTTATTTGTATAATTTTGGTAAGACTTTAATAAATCATTTTGTTTCTCCTGATTTATATGTTTGGTATGTTCTTTAAAAAGAAATAAATACTTGAGTTAAATTCTTGGAAATTAAGTATAAAAAATTAATTGAGAAATATTTTTAAAGCTAAGAATGATTAATTAATCCAAATTTTGTCACATCTCATAACTTTTAGCCAGGTATGTTACTATAAATTTCTTTAATATATGTCACTACATAAACCAGAAATTCAAGTTTAATTTTACCTTGTCTTCAATGGATATTTAAGAAGTTATGCTTTTTAAAATATTTTCCAAATACTTAATTATTTCTCATTTAAACTTAAGCAATGACTATTAGATATACTTTTTGCATTCAAGTGATTTGTATTATTTTAATTTCTATTGTTTTCTGTGTAAAATTATCATAGTTTGTTTTATTTCATGATTTTTGAAAGGTTAAAGTAAAGTTCAACCTTTTTTTAAGAGTAAAATGTTAATGAAGTTTCATTAGTTCATCACTGTTCAATAATTTATTTAAATATTTAATATGTGTCATTGTTTACATGTGTGTTAAAGTCCTGAAATATCTTTATTTTGTTCCAACATTTGAAAGTTATTTTCAGTAGGAATTCAATTTTGCAATGGGTTTTTATTTTTCAGAACTTTAAATATATCTTCCCATCATCTTCTGGCAAATTATGGATGACAGGTCTCAAATATTTATTTTTTCTTATGCATGTGATATGTATATTCTTATAATTGCCTTCAAAATTTTATATTTATATATTTTTTAGCCTAGAGTGTGTTGAATCTTGGTATGTTTTATGGTAAGTCGATGTAGTTTTTGTATTTATCTTTCCTGAGGATTAGCTGATATTTTTGTGTATAAAGTTTGATGTATTTCCTTATTTTTGTAAAAGTCTTGCCATTATCTCATTATCACCTTGAATATTTCTTCTGTTCCATTCCCTCTCTAATATTATTTAGAACTCTAATTCCATGTATTTTAATTTGATTGTTATTGTTCCAGAGCTCTTGGATATACTTTCCATTCTTTGTTTTTCCATTAACTTTATTTCTGTTTGGATAATTTCTTTTAGCTTAACTTCAGGTTCATTCATTCTTTTCTCAGCTCTACTGGCTCTATTGATGGAACTCTTGAAGGAATTATTTGTTCTGCTATTGTGTTTGTTTGCTTTTTTAAAATTTTATTTCTAGTCTTTCATTGGACAATACTTTATAGTATCCAATCTCTTGTGTAATTTCTCATACATTTATGAATTTTGCTTATCCTCTCCACTAATCTTTTAAGCTGGTAATTGTCAATGCTCTTAAGCCAAAGACCATCAGGAATGCCTGTGTTTCAACAAGTTGTCCTTATTACTCAGTGAGTACATGTCATGAGGAAACTTGCAGTTTCTAAGAAAAAGAGTATTAGAAAGACTAACACACACCAGAGTAATTTCACCAATCAAACAAGGCTAACCTTCATTTCACTGGCATTTCTGAGACAAGACAACAATTGTAGAGGATAAAGAGCATCTATTACCCTGATTTAAACTCTCAAATTTAGCACCAAATTTCAGTGTAAGTTTGTTTACTTCATTTTTCCAAACCACAGAATAACTAATATTGACCTTACTGTTGAGCCATAGCCTATCAACATCATGAACATGGTATCATTATAGAATACTTATTTCTGAGATTCATTGAAATATTTTATTAAATTATTTTTTTTATTTTATGTTGGAATGGTTAAGTTCATGGGTCACCTTTGCTAAGTTATATTGTCCAGTTTTTCAGTCAAACAGCAGTGGCCTGATTTTTACTGTGAGGCTACTTCATGGACTTAAATCATCAGTAAGTTGATTGCATCTATAATGGATTGTATCTACAATCAACTGAGGAGACTGACTTCAAAATTTATAAGAAATATTATCCAAGAGTTGAAGACTTTAAAAGGAGAAGTTATTTCAGCAGTCAAAGGATAGAATTTCCAACTCTTCTTCATCCAGCCTGCTTAACTTGTGGAATCCATCCAAAACCTTCATTGGAGTCACCAGCTTATGGCCTGCCTTACAGAATTTGGACTTGCCCATCCCCACAGTCATGAGACAGATTTTACAAAAATCTTATTTTTTATGTATCTATATCTACCTATATCTATATCTAATCTATATCCATATCATCATTTATCTCTCTCTATCTATCTATCTATCTATCTATCTATCTATCTATCTATCTATCTATCTATCACATGAGTCTCTATCCCTAGGGATCTCTAAGTAATATAGTTTTGGTACTGGGAGTGCTTCTTGAGAAACATCATCTTAAGAATGAGATTTCTGAATTAGTTTTCGGTTTTTGGAATTGGTTTTCTAATCTGATTAGATTTGAATGCACTAATGACTCTATTTCTAACAATCAAGAAGGCACTAATAGATTGTGGCAGGAATTCGCAACAGAGATACACAAAATATTATAACCTGATGTGGCTACTCAAATGCTTAATACAGGTAAGGCTCTAGGTGAGAGTGTTTTGACACCTTAAAATATTTTTTTGGGAAATAAAAGTATAATGATGTTTGCTGTTTTTTCCCTAAATACACTGGATATAGTTATAAAAGAAAAGGATGAGCTAAAATCCTGATATTCTCAACTTAAGTACCACAAGAAAGCAACTGAACATTTCTTTTTGCACCCTGAAAGATAATTTTATTTTCTATAGCCTCAAGTGTGAGATTTCTGAAAACCACACCCAAGGCCTCATTGTACAAGTGGCAGAATTACAATGTAAGCTAAAGTCCCAACTTTGCAAGGTGTCTGTTGTTAAAGTGAGGCTATTTATTGGAATGGAATGGGATCCTGAAAAGTGAAATGGTGACATATGGGTTGATAATAATTGTGGTGGGGCCATTGAAACCTTAGATTCTGATGAATCTTAGCCAGATAAATCTGTAATGGTCTGCCCTGAAGAATTAGCCATTCAATTTTCACCTGAAGAGATAAACCATGGTATTCCTGATAAACCTGAAGAACTTTCCCTGAGAAAAGCATCCGCACTCCTTTGTCTAAAGAGATTAACCTGGTTACACCAGATTAAACTGCAATAGAATGCCCTGAGGTGGTTGATTTGTAAGACAATTCTAATTCTTCTCATGACCCACTCCAACTACCCTCTTTCCTTCCAGACCTATATCTAGACTGAAGGCAAAACAGGCTCCAAAAGATGAGGTACAAAGTGTGAGTGACCCATAAGTGGTATGCTACATTACTAAAAAACTGTGATTTTTTTCAATTTATATAGAACAGAAATCAGGGGAATATCCATGGGAATGGATAGTAAGGATGTGGGATAATGGCAGAAGGAATATAAAGCTGGATCAAGTTGAATGTATTGATATGGACCCACTAAACAGAGATTCTGGATGCATATTGTAGCTCAGAGGGTTAGAAATAGTTCTAACATTTTTTTTTTTTTGAAGTGTGGAACAAAATGTAGCTTACATTGCCTGAAGTCAAAATGCCAGAACTGCCCTTTTATAATGTGGATAAAGTGATCAAAGGCTTAGAAAGTTTGGATTGTTAAAGATGTGTCATGATCTGCTCCCCTAAACTAAGAATGCCCAGTGGACACACATTTCACCAGACTGTGATCAATAAATATGTGAGTCTAACTACATGATTCCAGAAGAGTTCTGTGGCTGCTCTTCCCCCTTGGTCAGATATAACAATTTGATCTGCTGTTACTGAACTTGTATATTTATACACAATGGGGTTACTATGATCCCAGGTTGGCAGAGGACCAGTGGCAGCACTTAATCACCAAACACAAGGTGGGTGTGGCTACCATAATATACAGCAGACTCAAAGCAGTAATCAAAATAAGATAAGGAAGTTGAGTATAGACTTGCCATGGGACCCAGCAATTCCATTACTAGGTATATACCCAGAAGTATTGAGAGCAGTGACATGAATAGACATTTGCACACCAATGTTCATAGTAGCATTACTCATGATAGCCAAAAGTTGGAAACAACCCAGGTGTCTATCAACTAATGAATGTATAAACCAATTGTAGAGTATACACATGATGGAATATTATGCAGTGGCTAGAAGAAATGAAGTTGTGAAACATATGACAACATGGATGAGCCTGGAGGATATTATGTCATGGGAAGCAAGTCAGATACAAAAGAACAAATACTGTGAGATTATCCTATTATGAACTAATTATATTATGTGAAGTATAAATATATTATGTGATATATGATTAAATGTAAAATTGCATATATAAGACCATTTTTCTTTGAAGTGGAACAAATGTATGTTAATACAAAAGGTTAGTATCAGACCTAAAAAAACAGCAACATTATACTAAGTAAAGGAGACCAGAAACAGAGTACTACATAGTTCATGATTCCATTTATATAAAATTTAAATATAAATCAATCTATGAAGATAAATTTAGATTAGAGGTTATGTAGGGCTGGGGAAGGAATGCTAAGGGCCATGGAATCTTTCTCTTTGAAGTAATGAAATTGTTTTAAAATTTTTGAGATGATGAATGTATAACAATGTGATTATACTAAAAACCATTGATTATACATTTTGGATAGATGATATAATATGTAAATATATATCAGTAAAACTGCTTAATAAATGCAGGAACGCTTTGGTTAAATTATCCTTGAAACAATTTAAACCTGCTTTGCTGTACAAGCAAATTACTGCCGCATGGGAAAAAAGCTGCTTTTATCAGTTCCTGCTGAAAACAATGAGGACTTTCTTATTTTACACTGTTACTTAATTGAGCTTTCTGCCTCTTCATTATCTCCTGCGGGGCAATAATGTTCTGAGTGCTTTCCCGTACAGCAATTGCTTGGGAACACCTCCTGATATAGTTGACTGTATATTGAAGGAGATCAAATAAACATGGCCTAGTGTCACCTCCCTCCAAGGAATACAAAAGTTTCAGCATGTTTTCATTTGATTTTTGTGGCAACTGGTGACCCCAACATGATTCAAATCAGTGGCGTGAATCCACATCTTAAGGAGTGGATATACTCGTCTGGACAAAATCAAAACTAATTTTCCCAAGGTGAGGGAATAGCAATTTCCACTGGTGATAGTTGCCAATGTGTCTAGTATGGTGAGGGGTTTCTAAATCATCATGGGACCAAGAATTTCCAAAGAACATGATACTTTTATAAAAACAGTACAAAAACTCTTAGCAATTCTGCTCCCTGTTGCTATTATAACTTGGAGCACTGTTTGTGTGGCATTAACTCCACTATATATTCCATCAGGAAAAAAGGAAACAGATGTGGCTGTTCCATCTGTACCACCAGATCCTATTTCCCCTCTATTACCTCGGCCACCACTGCCACCTATTCCAGTGGCTGGGGGATGCCTAGATATCCCAGAGGAGCTGCCTCCTCCTCCTTTGACACAATTTCTAGAGTCAAGCATGCAGTTATGCATGAAAGAGGCCTTAAAATATGGTGATGAAATGGTGGCTTTTCCTGTAGTAGTAGTATGAAATCAAAGAGGTAAATTAAACTTTCATCTTCCTACAGATAAACTGTTGTGGAAGCTGCCTATACTTGCCCCATTTATGAAGCTAGAGGGGATAGTTTCTCCCACCCCTCTTTATAATTGTATTAATGTTTTTCTTGACAATGCAGGAAAAACTGGTAAGGCGGCCTTTACCTGGAATGAAAATGGAAAATAGCACTCAGGAGTTACAGACGGATAATTATCCACTCAAAGGGCTGAATTAGCAGTTGCCATTATGGCCCTACAGCATTTTGATCAGCAATCCATCAATATCATTTGTGACTCTGCTTATGTATTTATACTTTATAGCACATCAAGCAGGTTCTTAATAAACCCCTGGCTGATGAAAATCTATGTTTTCTATTCTTAACTCTGCAGCAATTGATCACAGTATGACAGCATCCATGTTCATCACTCACATTTGGTCTCATTCTGGATTGCCTGGACCTTTAACTGAAGGAAATCAAAGAGCAGATACCTTGGTTTGTCTCACTTTAGCCTTTCAGCAAGCCCAGCTGTCACATAGCTTCTTCCATCAAAATGCTAAAGCTCTACAAAAACAATTTCAGCTCTCTTCAGAGCAAGCTAGGCAAGCTGTACATGCTTGTCCTGATTGCCAAAAATTTATACACTATGGCCGTGTCAATTTGGAACTAACCCCCAAGGCCTTAATGCAAACCAAATATGGCAAACAGATGTCACCCATTATCCTGCTTTCAGCAGGTTTAAGTACATCCATGTGACCATTGATACCTTCTCTCATTTCATAGTGGCCACCCCTTTTATAGGAGAATCATCACATCATGTGATCTCTCACCTGCTAATTGCATTTAATCATATGGGATGTCCAAAAACTATTAAAACTGATAATGGACTGGGATATACCTTTAAATGGCTATCACTTTTCTTTCAACAATGGGAGATTAAACATAATACAGGAACACCTTACAATCCAACAGGACAAGCCATCATAGAACACTGTCACTCCACTCTAAAACATCTTCTTCTTAAACAAAAGAGGGAATAAGGATCAAGGACAATCCAGTCCATAGGACAATATAGAAATAGCTCTATATACTTTAAATTTTTAAAATTGAGGTGTTGATGCTTTCACAGCAGCTAAACAGCATTTCCATTGCACCATATCAGCGGTGAAACCTCAGGTGCTTTACAAGCCCCTAATAGGGGATGATAACAATATAGGATGGCATGGCCCAGCAGATTTACTAACATGGGGAACAGGCATGCCTGTGTTTTATTGCCAATGGGACTGCTGTGGATCCCAGCACTAAGTGTGAAACATCACCATGGCATGGAGATATCCAACCAACAACCCAATACCACAGATGGGGAAGATGATGATAGAGGAACAAAGGAACTCCAGGACACAACCATGCCATAACTTTATCCAAACTCAGGAAGTAACTTGGGAAAATCTTAAACAATGAGACCAAAAGGCTACCAAGGTGCTCTCTCACATCAATATGACTTTCACTACCAGACAAAGTTTAATTCTCAACCTGCTAACCTCACCTTTATTAGAGCCATCTCAATTAAGTCTTATTCATTCTCTCCTTTCATTTGCAATCCTCATCCTGTCGGCCACTGTCACCAGAATTATAATTGGTGATGGCCCCTGGGAACACCTTGGTGAAGAAACATAGTCTGGACCTAATCATCCTCTTATATGACATCGATGCCCCAGAGGTCAGTCGGTCCAGCAAGTTAAAAAACCAAGCCCTCTGTTGAGCTTGTCAAGCTGAACAAAAATCCATTGCCTTAGTCACTGCCTCATCTTTCTCTCCCTCATCTGAAAATCAAGAACAAAGAAACAACAATGAGAAGACTTAAGAACTCTTTAGTTAAATCATCTTTAAATTAATTTTTCATAAATATTATTAAACTAGTTCTTTAATTTTAGTAAACACTCTACTCAGCTCTGCTAGCTAACAAGTTTCACCATATTCTGGGGTTATCCTGCACACATCTCATACTTGAAATTGCTTCTGTCTCCTTAAGTTGTATAAGCCTTCTAGGTGCTGGTAAACCTGGGTTTTCTGAAACTTATAACCTGAGCAGGGGCCCTGCCAGTGAGTGTGGGAATCCCAATGCAGATGCTGAATGTGGAGGCCATGAAATCTTTGGCAGTCTCACATCACCCTGTTTGGCCCCAGAGGATGGCTGGTTAGCCGGAGACAGGTAAAATTCCTCAGGGAAGGAACAACCTAAGACAGGCACAGTCACAGAGGAGCCACCAGGAGAGAATTTGAGGGCTTACAGAGGTAGGACATTAACCCTCACCTCTCCCAAGGGAGGTCAACTGCCCCCATGGCTTCTTTGTTTCCCACACACAGCCCAGTTCAGAAACCAGGTAGCTGAAAGTGACCTAGCCTTACTACTACCAATCATCAAATCAAAACAGATATTTTTAAAGACTGTGTCAGGATACATTTTTCCCTTTCCTTTTCATCTTCCTTAAACAATAAAGGGGGAGATGTGGGAATGCGATGGTTAAATTATCCTTGAAACAGTTTAAACCTGCTTTGCTGTACAAGCAAATTACTGTTGCATGGGGAAAAGCCACTGTTATCAGTTCCTGGTGAAAACAATGAGGACTTTCTTACTTTACACTGTTATTTACTTAGAGCTTTCTGCCTCTCAATTGTCTCCTGCAAGAAAAACTTTCTGGGTGCTTTCACGAACCTCAATTGCTTGGGCATGCCTCCTGATATAGCTGCCTGTATATATATTGAAGGAGATAAAAAAAAAAATGGCCTGGCGCCACCAACCCCCACAGAATATGAAGCTTCAGAGTGTTTTCATTTGATTCCCATGGCAAATAAATAAACAATTGTGCAAGAATAGCCAGATATAGCACTGTGTACAGCAGTGGAAACATAGATTGAGAGGTGAGGAATTTTCTTTTTTGTCTGTTTTTTTGTTTATTATTGTTATTAAATTAATGAAAATGCTCTAATAACAATTGCAGTGATGAACACACAAGTCTGTGATTATACCAAATACCATTGATTGTACACTTTGGATGAATTGTACATTTTATTAATATGTATCAATAAGGTTTATTTGTTTGAAAAATAAATAAATAATTAAATTCATAGTAATTTTTTAAAAGTCTCATGTAAAGAGACTTTTGGCATTGGCTAGTAGATAATGGGCTAGTAGAATTAAAATAGATAGGCAGTCTATTAAACTGTTACTTGGTCTGTGTAAGCAGAAGTGTTCTATGAAAGTGAACAAAATCCTAATTACAGAAACAGAGTCATGACCCCTTAATCAATTCCCAGGCTTAAAACAGTTTAAAGACACAGAGCCCCTTGAAAGGGAGGAAGGCCAGGTCCCCTTGGTGAAGGACCCCATTACAATGTCAAAAATTTATAGTGTTACTCTTCCTCCCAGCCTTCCCCAAAGAGACCTACAGCATTCCACTACAATGTTGAATAACTGTGGTAACAGTGGTCATCCTTGTCTTGCTACAGATCTTACACTGAAAGGCTTTAGACTTTCACCATTGAGTATGATATTAGCTATGGGTTTTTCATACATGCCCCTTATCAAATTGAGGAAGTTTCCTTCTATTCCTAATTGGTGAAATGTTTTTTTATCAGGAAAGGATATTGTATTTTATCAAATGCCCTTTCTGGGTCGATTGAGATGATCAAGTGATTTTTTCCCCTTTGATCTGTTAATGTGGTATACTATATTGATTTTCTTATGTTGAACCATCCATGAACACCTGGGATAAAACCACTTTATCATGATGAATAATTTGTTTGCTCTGTTGTTGGGTTCAATTATCAAGCATTTTTTTGAGGACTTTTGCATCTATGTTCATTAGAGAGATTGGTCTGTATTTTTCTTTACTTGCAGCATCATCATGTCACTTTGGTATTAAGATGATGTTGGCATCATAGAATGAGTCAGGTAATGTTCCTTCTTCTATTAGTCTGCCAAAGGGTGTCAATGCAAAGTACGTGAAATCTATTGACTTTTATAAAGGGTATTTATTGGGGTAAAAGCTCACCAACCCAAGGCTATGGAAAATCTTGCTCAAGTGGTGCTTTCTCACCAAAGTCTCCTGGCATGTGTTGAAGCAAGATGGCAGGAGATTTCTACCTGGCCTGTCCTTAACCCCTGGGCTTTCTTTTCCTCTTGTGATATGTGAGCCCTGTCTCTTGAGGCTTCATGCTTAAGTGATCCTGTAGTGCTCTCTATCCTGAAATCAAATTTGTTTCTTGCTGGGCCTCCTATCTCAGTTTTGCCTGTTCTGGTCTCTTCCCAATCTCAGCTGTAATCTATCAGGGAAATAAATAAATCATCTCTCTCCAGGGCCTCAGCTGTTTGAGCCTTCTTTTTTGTCACATGGCATGATCAAAAATGCCAGTGCTCTCTCCTCCTATGTGTCTGTCTGTCCATTTGAGTCTGTTTATATCAGACCCACCATGGGAAAGGGGACTCAACATGAGTCATGCCTTACTGATGTGGTAGAATAAAAAACCCTAAAATCAAGCTTAACAAGTAACTTAATCAAAGGACTCTCAACTGAATTTAATACAATTAAAATGTATCACACCCAGATGAATAGGCTAGTTTACAAACATAACCTTTCAGTTTTGGGGATTCATAAATAATCTAAAATTGCCAAACCTCCACTTCATTTTTTGGAAGAATTTAAGCAGGATTGGTATTATTTCTTTCCAGAATGATTGTTGAATTCACACATGAAGCCATATATCTGGTCCTGGACTTTTCTTGGTTGTTAGGGTTTGATGACTAACTCAATATCATTACTTATAATTAGTCTACTGAGTTCTTCCATTTCTTCTTTCATCAATAGAGGTTGCTTGTGTGTTTCTAGAAATTCATCCATTTCATCTAAATTTTCCATCTTACTGGCATACTGTTTTTCAAAGTATCCTCTTATGATACTCTTTATTTCTGTGGGGTCAGTGGTGATATTCCCTTTCTCATTTCTAATTTTTTTTTAATTTGCAAATTCTCTCTGATTTTCTTTGTTATGTTTCTAAGGGTTTGTCAATTTTATTAATCTTCTCAAAGAACCTGCTTTTGATATTGTTGATTTTTCTAATTATTTTTATTCTCAATTTCATTTAATTCTGCTCTAATCTTTGTTATTCCCTACCTTCTACTTGCTTTTGGATTAGTTTGTTGTTCTTTTTCTTTTTCTTCCAGGTCTTTGATTTCAGCTCCTTATTCTTATTTTATGTAGGCATGCAGGCTTATAAATTTCCCTCTCAGCACTGTTTTAGCTGCATCTGAAAAATGTTCATATGTTGTGTTCTTGTTTTCATTTGCTTCATGGTGATTATTGATTTCTCTGGCAATTTCCTCTTTGACCCACTAATTGATTCAGCATGTGTTGTTTAAATTCCATGTATTTGTTCTGCTTTCCTGTCACTTATTAATTTCCAGCTCTGTTCCACTGTGATCAGAGAAATTGCATGGCATAAAATCAATATTTCTAAAATCATTGAGACTTATTTTTAAATATGGAATGTGGTCTATACTAGAGAATGATCCATGAGGTCTCAAGATTTATATTCTGCTGTTTCTGGATGTAGTGTTCTGTATATGTCCATTAGTTCTATGACTTGTAATGTATTATCCAATCTATCTGTTTCTTTATTGAGTGTCTCTTGAGATTTTCTGTTTGACTGTGATAATAGTGGATTGAAGTTCCCACTACGAAGATAGAGGCAACTATTGCCCCTTAGCTTTGCCAGTATTTGCTTCATGTATTTTGGGGCAATCTGGTTAATTGCATAAATATTTATGATTGTTTTTTCTTCTTGGTATATTACCCTTTTTATTAATATATAGTGTCCTTTTTCTCTTACAAAAGTTTTTCATCTAAAGTCTATTTCATCTGATAGCTACTCTTACCCTTTATTGGGTATTGTTTGTATGTAAAATTGTTTTTTACCTTTCATTTGCAAAATATTTTTGTCCCTGGGTCTAAGGTGAGTTGCTTGTAGACAGCATATAGATGCAGCAGATTTCCTTATCTATTCTGCCAATCTCTGTCTTTTGATTGGGAGTTTAACCTGTTAACATTCAATGTTGTTACTGTAAAGGCTGTACTTACTTTAGCCATTTTTTCCTTTAGGCTTGCATATGTCATATTTTACTTTTATTTATCTTTTAAAAATACACTCGAAGCACATAATATCAGATTTGGACAGGCAAAAGAAAGCATTAGTGTTGTAGAGGAAGGGATATCTGAATTTGCATAGATAGTTGAACACGTAGACAAAAAATATAAAAAATCAGCAAGGATTCAGGGAATTGAATGACAACATGAAATGCACAAGCATACACATTATGGGCATTCCAGAGGGAGAAAAGTAGAGAAAAGGGGCATATGGACTGTTTGAGGAAATAATAGCTGAAAATTTGTCAACTCTTCTGAGGGACATGGATGTACATGTCCAGGAATTTCAGTGTGATCCAAACAAAATATATCTTAGCAGGCCTACCCTGAGGTGTATACTTATCAGATTGAGAAACAATCAAGACAAAGACTCCTGAAAGTAGCAAGAGAAAAGAAATACATCACATATCAGTGCTGACTTCTCATCTGAAACCAGGTAGGTGAGAAGGCAGTGGTATGGCATAGAAAAGTGCTGAAAGAAAACAAAACAAAACAAACTGCCAGTCAAGAATCCTGTATCCAGCAAAAATGTCATTCAAAAATGAGGACATTTTAAAATATTGACAGATAAACAGAAATAGACAGAATTTGTCAGCAAGTTAACTGCTTTTCAATGAATGCTAAAGGGAGTTGAAAGGTGAAAAACAGGAGAGACAGTCTTGGAGTAGAGTGTAGATAAGATGATCATCCTTCCATTTTATAGTTACAAAAATAATATATACAAAAACCCACCACCATGACCATGAAAGCCTGATCCCACATAAGCTATAGGTTTGATGATAAACACTATTGGCATTAAACTCTGCAAGGAACCACAGATATCCCTCACTTGCTCTACTCATCCCTACTTATTCAGCTCTTTAGATTCCATATATATCATTGAATGTCAGAAGTTTAAAAAATCAGTGCATTAAAAACCTTTCATTGTCTTTAAAATTCAATGTCTTGGCTGGTGCTCTCCTTAAGAGTTAGCTCTTCTTTCAAGAATGTCTGCCTCATGCATAAGTGTGGAATCCTCTCTTTTTCTGAATTTGTGTCTTTTCCTGAGCTTGTTTTAGTGTCTTAGAAATTCATGTTTACTAGAATTGGAATGCCCTCCCTATCCCTATAAAATAGCCCTACCTCTCATTTTCAGTATTCTTTTATATGTCTTAGAGCCAGGAATCACTTTCCCAGCCCACTTTGAAATGATAGTTACTAACAATGCTTTAACTGTCTGCAAGTTTTTTCTGCTTGGGGGGTAATTCTGGGAAAACAAGACCAAGATGTGATTCCTGGGTTAAGCTTTCAGGCTGCCAACCTACAAGCACTTCAGTATGCTTGAGGGAGTTACTCTTCTCCCTCCTAAATAGAATCAGGAACATACAATAAGAGTTCAGGCCCACTCCACACTGAACTAAGGATGGGTTAGGGTAGAGTCCAGCTTGTTCTCCCAGTTTAAATTTGTACTTTCTTGATTCAGGACTCACCCTGTTATTGTAATCTTTTAACTGTTTTCTGGAATTTTGAAGAAGATAATTTGTCCTTTCTTGGAGTTTCTCAAAGATTCTGTGGGTAAACTGGCCCTGGAATGTCTTATGCTGCCACCTTTGCCTAGAAGCAATCACAATAATATTAAGACCAATAAAATAATTTAAGAATGCAAATTACATCCCCAAACAAAACACTACCAATATAATGAAATGAAGTGTACTTAAAAATCCAAAAGAGGAATAAAATTCTATATTAAATATTATATTAACAAAAAAGAAGCCAAGATAGAACAATCAGAATTGCCAAATATGGCATAAAATGAAAATAGTACAAAAATAATTATTTTAAGTGTAAGTGGTATAAATCCTGCAGTTAAATGTCATATAAATGACTTGATTAGAAAGTAAGACCCAACTATATGGTGACTATAAAAAAATAGATAAATATTAAATGGAAGTGAAAATGTATATCTGTAAATATAAGCATATAAATATAAGTCTGCAAAGTATTACTATTAGAAAAAGTAAGCCTCTGTATTCCAGATATATGAATAGAGTATAAAATAACAGTAGAGACAATTTTTCAGATAATAAAATTATACAATTATAAAATTATAATTATAATTATATGAAATAATTATAAAATTCCTTATCAGAGTTTCAAATCACATTAAAAATGGAAAAGGTTAAAAATAGATATAGATTATTTTTTAAAAAAGGCATTGAGTAATTGTCAGGGATAAAGTTCTAACTTTGTTGAAATGTTGGACTAATATATCATGTTTCCATTCTGTTTCTTGTGATCTGCCAAAATAATGTTACTATTAAAGATGATATATTGTAGTCCCAACAATAAGCTCTTGACCATCCACATAATTAGAATATTTTTACTCATCTCAGTGCTTATATTTGTTTCTTCTCTCATCTTTTTTTAAATATAATAAAAGCCAACAAACTAAATAAAAAAGTTTCTCAAACATTGCTGTGGCTGAATACAGCAGTGCATCTCTTGTGTAGATGAATAGTTGACATTCCCAAACCTGACTCCACCATGTTTTCCTTATGATGCATCAAAAATGTCCAATCATCACATGGTACTCACTCCTAGAAAGTACTTAGTTATTCTGCACCAGTCAATGCAAAATGCATGATATTGTGGGTTTTATGTCTATTACAACATAGGTATGGGTTTATTAGAAATATTTAATAATAAAATCAGTATATTACAGAAAATTCAGTGTGACACAATTGTATAAATTCATTAGTATACATAAAAATAAGCTTTGTATGCACAAAGGACAATACTTAGAAGGAAAAATGAATCAGGAATAACAACACTTATGAATGATTTTCATTTTCTTTAAATTTTGTTATAAAATAATTTTTGTGGAATAAAAATGTTTAATCCTATGATATTCTCTTAATTTTCAATATAAGAATTGTTTCACTGTGGAAATGTGCTATTCCATTCTTGATGTTTAAAAATCTGTTCTTTCAGCAACAGGTTAATTCACAATGTCTCCAGAAAAACCTGCTCTTTTGGTTAGTCATAAAATGTAGTATCACAAGAGAATACCAAAAAATGTTGTTCAACATCATGTGGCTTTTAAGGGGAAGGCAACTTTTTGTTTCAAATTAACATGGGCACCTTAGTCCTTGAACATTAATCATTGGCATCATTCCAAGAAAGTTTCCATGGAAATTGGTCCCAGAAATGGCCAAATGTTGCATTATTAGCAATGCTCAATATAAGAGGTGCTGTGGCATTATCAGGGTGAAGACAAGGGTTACTCTACTCTGCTTGTGTTCACAACAAGTCCCTGGTATAGTTGTAAAAAATAATTTCAAGGTGAACCTTCTATTTGACCAAGACCTGAACAAAATATTTAGTTTGATGTATTGTACCTCAAAAATAGAAAAATTCACAAAAAATAAACTTCATTTATTGCAAAAGAAACAATTATTGTATCACAGAATTACAGATATTTCAGGCTCCTTAAATGGTTTACATAATTCATTTATGAGAAAAATTTGAGGTTGGAAGTTTTCTAGACAGATAATGCTGGAAGAAGTTTTTCACCAACTCTGACTCATGGTAAATATTGATTGCAAAGTTTAAGTGTTTTTGTTTATGTAAAAATTGGGTTATTATTAGAAGGATATGCTTATACATATACATATCTTGTAGGCCTTACTTATATATTGCAAGGTTTTGTGAAATAGGAATATAGAATTGATAGAATCTGAGTCATGAAGCAATGTACATATATTGAAAAAATAATTTTTGGAAGAAATTTGATTAATCAGTTTAAAATCATATGTTCTAAATATCAATTGTAATATGCCTATAATATTAATACACCTATGTTTTATTTTCTGATCTGTCATTAGTTCCAAATAATATTTGAACAAAAGCACAGTAAATGATGCATTAAAATTCTCTAATACAGTTTATTACAACTAGTATTTTCATTTGTTTTGCTGAAATTAAATATTTTTCAAATATAGTGTTATGAACATGATCTTTGGGCTCAACAATCTTGGTAGAATAGAGCCAACAATACTTAATAGTAGGGACTGTGCGAAAGTTACTTAGCTTTCTGTACCCTTTTACTTATCTAATATATGCATGCTATAGTAATAAATATTGAATAATATTTTAATCTGGATAAATCTGTTAAAAAAGGGAAATATTTATAATAGTGTCATGGTCATTCTAATTATGCAATATACATGTGAGTTTCTGTTATACGTTATTCAAATGTTGATTTATACCTCATTTAACTTTGCCAGTGAAAATTAGTCATATTTTTTAAACTACTCCTTATTATGAATTTCTAGAATCACTAAATTATTTTTAATTTCAGATCATTATTATTTAAAAAATTGAATCCATTCATGCTATTTATCATCTTTGATTTCTAGACAGTTCAATGGTATTATGAAAGGTAAGAATTACACAAATGTGCCTGGCTTCATTCTGATGGGATTGACAGACTCTGAAGAAATCGGATGCATCATCTTTATGCTGTTTCTCCTGATATACATTATTACCATGTTGGGCAATGCAGGGATGATAATAATCATTCATCTGAATCTCCAGTTTCACACACCCATGTATTTTTTCCTCAGCTACCTGTCATTCCTTGACCTCGGTTACTCAATGGTTATAACACCTGAAACATTAAAGAACTTACTAACATCCAGCAAGTATATTTCAATCATGGGTTGCTTCAGCCAGATGTATTTTTTTTCTTCTTGGATGCCACTGAAATTTTCCTTCTCTCTTCAATGGCCAATTACCGATTTGTAGCTATCTGCAATTCCCTTCACAACGCAGTGATTACGTCCACGAGACTGTGGCTCCCTTATCACTGGGTCCTATGTTATTGCATTTACTGAAGCTTTAATCATTGTTCTTTACATAAAAAGTTTGTATTTCTGCAACTCCAATGTAATCTATCACTTTTTCTGTGACTTAACCCCAATATTAGCCCTATTCTGCACTGACACTCATGACTCTGAAATCATTATATTCATTCTCGCTAGATTAAATGGAATGGTGTCTCTTACCACAATCTCTGTGTCCTTCCGGTCCATTCTGTCTACCATCCTGAAAATGAATTCCACTTCAGGAAAGTACAAATCCTTCTCTATTTGTGACACCCATCTCCTGGGAATCACCATCTTTTACGGCACTAAGATGTTAAATTATTTAAAACCAAAAAAGTTCTACTCCTTGGGAAAGGATCAAGTGGCCTCTCTGTTTTACATTATGGTGTTTCCCATGCTGTATCAGCTCATTTATAGTCTTAGGAACAAAGAGGTGAAAAATGCTCTTATTAGAGACAGGGCTCCAAGCAATTGAAATTGCAGTGATGGTGAATATTTAAGCACAACTTTTTAAAATTTCCTATTTGGGTATTTATAGTAGCATCCTTTAATTAGTTTTAATTTCTGTAGAGACATCCTTTATGTGACAACACATTATCTGGAACATTTCCAAAAACTTGTTTTTAGAAATCTACATGGTATATGGAAGCCATAAAATATGTTTTAATTCTGTGGTTTAAATATATGTGTTTTTCAGAACAAATAATGAGCAAACATTTAAAAACATGGTGTTATTATTGAAATTGCATCGCAGAAATCTCCATGCAGATTCCATTTTCAGATAAGCATGGAGAGCTCTTTCAGAAGACAAGCCATTTTTTCTGAAGAGAAGAAATCTAGCTGAGCTTTTAAGAGTGCTGCCTTGAACTAAAAAAAATCCAGATTTTAGATTCCAGAAATGCCAGCTTTTTAGGTGTATATATCTCAATAAATCACTGACTATTTAAATATAATTTCCTCAACTCTAAAGTTAAATAATTCTAAGACCATAGAGTTATTTTAAAAATAAAATCAGATGATGAATGGAAACAATTTATTGTAGTATTAATAAATTTTGAACTTTAACAGAATGCTTATGTTCTTGCAATATTTGAATACACAGTAACATTTGTTATATGTTCACTGGTTTTTACTAAATACATTTGTCTGAACTTATTCATAAACCAAAAAACAGCTCAATAAATCAACACTTGATTGATCTTTGATTAAAATAAAGTGTGATGGAATTATGTAATAGAAAAAAGTATGTGAATATTGAATAAAATTTGGAAAATATTTTAAATTATTAAAGAAAACAGAAATATCCTAACTATTCTTAAAGTTTTGTTCATGGTCTTTTAGAATAATCTTATTTATACCTATGCATGCATTACAAATATGTACAATTATTTTATGATTTTCTATTTCTAGTTTGTAATTTTTGTTTTCCACTCATCACTATAACATTTGGGGATACCTTTGACATTTAAACTGAAGAGATGAATGTTTTTAGTTTCGCATATAAGTTAAATCAAAAGTCTCATCTTGCAACTCTTTAAGACCTGAAGTTTTCTAAATTCTTGATGGTAAATATCTGCATGCTGTTTTATCTCTTTTGTGTCTACCTGCTAACCATTTGAAAACCCTACCATTCTGTGATATGTCTATAAGCTTCAGTAATTACTACCTCTTTGGTTAATTTTGCTATGATTAAAATATCTTTTCATTTTTCTGATTTATGTAAGATTGTGTTCTTTATAAAGATATAAATTTTGAAGCTAAATTATTTGTACATTTGTTTTAAGAATTTTAATAGATAAATGTTGCTAAGAATTGATAATGAATAAAAATTTTGTGATATCCCATAAATTTTGGTTGTATGAGTCGCTGATAGTTCCTGCTAAAGAAGAATTGTGGGTCTAATTTTCTCAACTATTAAAAATATATTTAAGAAAATATGTTTACTTAATGTTCCTAAATTTAATTCTTTGTTTTAAATTAGGAAATGGTTATTAGATATATTTTCCTCCTCAAGTGATATATAGCATTATAATTTACATTAAAGTTTAATTTATTTAATTATATTTCTTCATTTTCTTTGTTTAATTATATTTCTTCATTTTCTTAAATGATGTTTGAAAGATAAAAGTAAATTTCAAACTGTTTTAGGATTACAATTTTATTGAATTCTCACAAATTCATCACTGTTAACTAATTTATTCAAATAACTAAAATGTGCATTATTTTCTCTTACATCCTTAATTCATATAAAAATTTTGCAATATCATATATATTATCCATGTAAATTACTGTATTAACATTTATTATTATCTGAACTCTTGTCTAGGATCTATATTTATTGCAATTCCTCTTTACTTTGTTTGCCTTTGACTACCTCTTTGATAACCAATTACTTTTTTAAGAAAAGAACTTTTTAACTATTCTCTCATCCTGTGCATGCATTGTGTCTTTACTTATATTTATAGGTTCATTGGTACTTTAAGACTCTATGTGCTCCAGAAAAGATCATGTACTTACAGCTAATCCATTCCTGTATATGTGAATCTATTGTAGGTGGGGCCTTTTGATTTCTTCAGTTATGGCCTTTTGATTAGACTCAGGGTGGGTATGGATCCTCTTATTGGATTCCTTAATGAAGAGGATTAATTCAGAAATACATATAGAGAGAAAAGATACAGGAGCTTAAAGAAGCAGCTACAGAAGCTGAGAGAGAAAGCCCCAAGAGCAAGAAGTTGAAATCATCAGAATCTGGGAAGGAAAATGCCATGGATGGAGGAGTCAGAAACTGAAAACAATGAGGCCTGGGGAAGAAGGCAGAAATCAATAGACAATGCCATTGTGTCCTTCATGTGAGAGGAGTACAGGCAACTATGTGGTAGGGGAGAGAACTTCATCTGTTGCCTTGATTTAGACAGTTTCCTCAGCCTAGGAACAGTTAGCTTATAAGTTAATAAATTCCCATTTTAAAAGCCATCCCATTTCTGGTATATTGGCTTGAGATCCTTTAGAAAATTAAAAGAAGGCCCTTTATATTTTCTGGTCTTTTTTATAAACTATGCTGAACTTCCTTTCTTTCATGTACATTTCTTTTGGTTTATCTTGGCAATGAGAGTCAACAGATCTCTAATTTTTCGACAGTAGGAAGTTCAGGAATTGCTTATACTTCAAATAAGTTCAGATTATGCTGTCATCCTATAATACATTCTAGAATGTATTTATGATTTTATTAAGTAAATGTAATATAACCTTTGGAGAAAGTGAAAACACTAGCATATTTACATTTACCCTGTTTTCACTGTTTATATCAGTACATAACATATTTGATGTAAGATGTGATCCTTAGGATATCCCCCCTCCCTGAAATGGCTCCCTCATCTGTCTGCTTGTTGTGTCTGTTTGTTGTCTGCTCATTGTGTCTGTTCATTGTGACTGCTCATTGTATCTGCTCTTTTTCTCTGGTCGTTGGGCTGCTTGTTGTCTCTGTTTATTGTGTCTGCACATCTTTAGGAAGCAGTGGGAATCAAACCCAGGACCTCCCATGTGAGAGGTGGGTGCCCAATTGCTTGAACTATGTCTACTCCCTGCTCATTGTGCCTGCTTATTGTGTCTGCTCATTGCATCAGATCATTGCATCAGCTCATTGCATCTGCTCATCTTCTTTATTAGGCACTGGGAAGCAAACCTGGAACCTCCTATGTGGGAGGCAGGTTCTCAACTGCTTAAGAAAAATGCTTTTGTTCATAGTGGTATGTCAAAATTCTTTGCATTGGAAAAGTTAAGCTACCTGAAAAGTGATAAAGGTAATGAGAAATGAGACTGGAATATATAATGACAAAATATGAAAAAAAAGTTTTTTTGCAAATGATTCATGTTAATATAATAATAGAAAAAAATGGTTATACTTAAATCACACCTAATGAGACCCAGACAATATTCAGAAGGCTTTGAGTAAATAATTAACCTAATTTATCATCACAAGATAACTCTCTGGTAGATATTTGCAAAAGCTGAAATTTAGTCTCAGGTAATGAAAAGGTATCTTCCTACTTCTTCAGGCAAAGACATAATAGTCATTCTGGAAATTTTCCTATGTCTCACAACTCATATATTGTTAATCAGCATATCATATTGATTCTCTATGCAGAATATATTTGGGGTGTGACTATTTATTAACACCTGCTCTGCTACCATCCTGGTCCAAAGAATCATGACGTCAATAGGAGGAAGCAGAGCAGGATTGAACCCATCACTAAGAAGTTACTGTATAAATTCCTGAAAACTGTCTAGTAATACAGAACAGGTAGCGCTTTCATGCATCAAGCTGAGATATTAGATAGACTAAGGCATTTAGGGCTAGAAACAATGTTTATACTTATGCCCCTTGGTAGACTGCCAGAGAAGGCAGTGTTTTGCTGTAGTAAGAGAAGCATAGTGGAGAGCAAAGTTAGGGGGGAAGAATTTATGCATTGTTTTAAGCTAAATAAAAGAAAGGGTCACAGTGATCTCTGGGCTGTTTTTTGCCTGAGTGAGCTACAGCCCTCTTCTTCATATGCATCAACTTGTCTGACTCTTCTTTTGCGCCGCATCCTGACAACAACATATGGCGCCCAATGTGGGGCTTGACTAGTCTTTTCTCATCATCTTTTTCTCTGGATCAGTGCTGTGGAACGAAGGACTGTTGTTGCTGGGTCAGACGGTCCTTGAATCTTGTGTGGTGAGTCAATAATCTTGATAGTTAGGGTAATGGGAAATCAGTCGACTCAATTTGAGGAATATTCTGAGGTTTTAAAGACCCTGTTGAAGAATACAGGTGTGTCTGTGATGACCCATGAGTTGCTAGAACTCTTTTCTTTTGTACAAAAACATTGTTATTGATTTTAGCCGCAAGGGCGGAATGTGTTAAATTTGAAACAATGAAAACTAGTAATGAAATCATTGCGGCAAGCTTATCAAAAAGGGGAAACTGTTCCTCTTCAAGTATGGTCTTTGTGTAGTCTTATTTCTGTTGCTCTTGAACCATTATAGTCAAATGAAAATAAAGATATTAAAAAGGATACTGAATTGTTAAAACTGTAGCAGAACAAGCTAATGATGATTTTTATGAAAATATATATTAAAAAATGAATGAATGGGCAAAGACAGACATACTCATATTTAATTAAAAAAAAGAAAAAGAAAAAGGGAGTTTATGGAACTTTTCCAGCGGTCTTTAAGCCATCTGCTCCAAAAGATGATTTATTGTCTTTTGAACCAGTGCCTATTACCACTGAACAAATATTAGGAATAAGTCAATGGGCTTGGGTTCCTTGCCAGGCTCAATATGATGATCTTGCCATTGTACAAGTTTGTTGTGCTGCCTAGCCACCTGGCAACAAATCTCCACCCCTGGACAAACTGTACAATCATTTTCAAAAATTGTTCAAGAAATACTGAACCCTATGCTGAATTTGTAGCGAGGCTGGCAAATGTGGTCAACAAGACAGTAACTCAATATGATCCTAAAGAAATGCTTATTCAGATGTTGGCTTTTGCTAATGCTAACAGTGAGTGTAAAAAGGCTTTACTTCCAATAAAGGCAAATAGAGATACTGTACAGGATTATATAAAGTCATGCCAAGACCTTGGGTCTAATAAATATAACATGACCTTTTTTACAGCTGCTATAATGGGACGTAGTCATATAATTAATAATTTAAGTTGCTTTAATTGTGGAAAACCAAGTCTTATGAAAAAAGATTGCCGAGCCAGAACTGGTGTGAGAGCTCCATCTAGCGGCAATAATAAATCAATACCAACTCATGTGTGTCCAAAATGCCAGAAAGGGTTACACTGGGCCAATGAATGCCATTCTAAATATCATAAAAATGGCGGTCTCATTAATAAATAGGGAAACTTCCTAATGGGCCTTGCTTGGGGCCCTCAGACAAACAATATGAGCACTTCCCAACCTAGCTTAAATCTACCTAGTCAGCAACGGAGGAGCTCACTCCAGCCTGTAATAGAACTTAAAGCAGTTACCGAAAGCAGTACAGCTGTCGATCCTCCCTCAGCTGAAACCAAGTTTATTACTCCTTTACTAAATATACCAAAAATAAGAACAGGAATTAAGGGGCCTATCCCAAAAATCTGAACTTTAAGCCTAAGTGTACTCCTAAAAAGTAGTAATCCAAAATACACATGTTAAATATCTGTGTAAACTGCTAAATTAGAGCTTGACTGTATTTCTGCTGTTTAAGTTGTCCTAGCTGGTTGCTGATTATGAACAAAAGTGTTTCAGAGAACAAGCTTATATATTACAGGTAACACAGATTCCAGAAAAAAATTCTAAAAACAGTAAAATCAAATATGTGAAATGATGGAGAGCTTGAACACAGCCATACCAAAAGTGAAAATTATGGGTCAAATTAGTAAGCTTTATGTTTCTGTTGGTGTGTCATAACTCTTTTTGTGTTTGTCTGTTCAGTGTCAGAGTATATTTTGTTACCTCTGGATGGTAATATTAAATTGATAAATGAAAATTCTTACAAGAGCTCTACTAAAATTTGGTAAATTTGTTTAAGAGAATGTGTTCTGTGAAGGTAAAATTTGTCTTGAAATAAAATCACTATAGTCTATGTGGTTAAGAATAGTTATGGAGAGTTTAAGAAAGCACTGTTTAAATGAAAATATTTAAATGGCTAATTCCAAAAAATCATTATTAAACAGAAAACCAACTTAATAATAATAATAAAAGTAACATCATAACAGAAAAACCTGTCAGCAGCCAGCCTCCCCTGCCAACTTGCCTCTAAAGAGCTGTTTCTAGTGTTACATGCTGCTAAGTATTTAAAATGAAGAGAAGTTATATTTGCATGCAAGCAATTTAAATTATCATTCTAACAAGTTTGTTTAATGTTGATGGTAATTGTACGTTGTCAGAAGTTTGCTTGGAAACAGTTTCCAAAATCATTGTAGTAACTTAAGCATGGAAGGTATATAAAATGTGTTTTTATCATTAAGGAAAAAGACAATAATTTTGTCCTAAAATAAAATGACTGGTTATTAAGAAAAAGTAAAATGTGGGACAAAAGCTAAAGGAATACAGAAAGTGCAGAAGGTGTGTGGAAAAGGAATTTTTGTGGTCAAAGCTAAGTAAAATTTAAGTAGTCTATCTATACAAACTTAAAAGCTTTAATGTCAAACAATATAATAATACAATGTTAAAGTTTTATTCTTTCTCAAAATTTCTCAAGTCAGTACTCTGCTTTAGTTAAAGTTTACAAAGTTTTTCTCCTAAATAATCAGTAAGCAATAAAGAAAGTCTGTTTTTATCAAAATAGCTTCTTGTACTTTAACCTTATCATTTCCATGGAGAAACAGGTCTTATCACTTTTAAAAAGAACACAACGTTCAAACCTGCTTTCTAAAAGTCAAATTCTGAATAGTAGCTTTTATTTCAGACTGTCACAAATAACTTGGTCTTTTAAAACTGTTGTTGCAAAAAGAAAGCAGCCATTAAAGGCTGCCGAAATAGTGCATAACAGTAAATTATAGTAAAATAAAATAACACCCCTGCAAAATGCAGTGGTCCCAAATATTGCTGGTTTGTTACAAGGGGTTAATAACTAGTTATGTCACTATCACTTTGTTTTAAAACTTCCTAAGGCTTTCTTTGTTTTTTTCTTGGATGGGTCAAGCCAGCCCACATTCCCCTTTCTGTAAAGCAGCCAACAATAAATCAAGTTTATATTCAACATTGTGAGCAACAGCCCCAATTCTAATTATAATATTAACAACAGAACCAATGCAAATATTAAAATTACAAGTTAATGTATTACCCCACAGCCCAAATGGAAAATCGTGATTTGTTTTTACCTATGCCTCAAACTATACAAAGTAAAGAAATTAAGGTCATTGCTCCTGGGAATCTTAAACACTTAAAAAATAAAAGTTTATTCATTGAATGCCTGTTGTTATATAATCTACTGTAGTTATGAACAATGTATAATATACTTAAATACTAATCAAAACATTAATACAATACATTGCATACTTAAGTAATTTAATAACTTGTATTTTACATGTAAATGTGTTTTATTAAATGTATTATGTAAATCTCTTGTTTTAACAGTCCTGAAACCAAATGTATTAAAAAACAAGTCTGGTAAGTATTATTCAAGCCTAAAAGTAAAGCATCATACAAAAAAACTTTGTTAATCAACAAACCAATGCCTTACTAGTTAACACTTTTCATATTTCAGGAAGCATATTGGAAATTAAAATAGTAAGCACATCAAAGATGTTTTGTAACAAATTAAAAAA